>PVIR01035672.1:0-16282 GCA_004026965.1 Petromus typicus | reverse complement strand
TTTTTATTAACTTAATACCTGAATGCACACACAAGTACTCTGGATCAGAGATTTTATAATAATTTTTGTCTCTGCATTTGCAGTCTAGGGCCAATTTGTATGGTTGCAGATACCTGAAAAGGCAGTTAAACTGCCAGGTAGACACCTTAACCACTGAGCTAAATCCCTGGCCCAGTACCTCTTTTCTTGGTGCCTTGAGAACCTACAGAATTTTGGATTTCTCTGGGAAATAAGAGGTGAGAGTGTGATCCTCCTGTGTGTGAAGGGTGTAAAGGTGCTTGTATTACACTAGCTTTAGGGAAAAACTCTTGAGGTAGGCTAGAAGTAGGGCAAGCACAGTCTTTGTAGAATGGGGATTTTTTTTTTTTTTTTGATACAGGGTCTCACTATGTAGCCTACACGGGCTGCAAACTCACAACAACCCCCCTGTCTCAACCTCCCAGTGCTGGGTTCTCCGGCAGCCCGACTAAGAAATTTGGGTATATCTTCAGAGCATTGTAGAGCCACTGAAGGGTGTTTTGCTCATTTGTCTAGTTTTAGAATCAAAGAAGTAACCTGATCAGATTTATGTTTGAAACTCCTCTGGCTACTGTGGGAAGAAAGATTGGGGAAGAGGAAATGCCGAGAAGACTTTCAAAGTGATACACTCTAGAGGATGACTTCATTCTTTACAGTAGTTGTGTCCGTAATTCTCAGTATCACTTGTTGGAAAGGTTGTTCTTCTCCTGTTGGATAGTTGGCACTCTTGTAAAAAATAAATTTCAGAATAGTACTGCTTTTGTAGAAGACATTTGGAACTATTCCTGCTTCCTCCATAATTTCGAAGAATTAGTGAAAACGTGTTAATTCTTTAGACATTGATGGAATTCACTAGTAAACCCATCTAGGTCTGAGCTTTTCTTTGCCCAACCCCATCTTTTTATGGAGTTGTTCTATACCTATACCTTAGTCAGTTTTTTAAATATTTCTTGTTTTTGTTAGTACATGTTGCAGTACGTAAATGAGACCTGTTAATTACAAAAACCTCTTAATTACCGAGATCTCAAAACACGTGCACAGAACAGTTCCAGAGCCCTCCTGCAGGTAGGCTTCCCGGGAGGCCTCCAGCAGGTTTTCAGTAGGTGGCCTTGATTTGAGATCAGCCTCAGGTGTGAGAGCCCAGCACGACTCTCAGTCCCCGTATGTAGGCGTTCTCGCGGGTTTCCTTGAGATTTGAACAGTATAAAAGAGTACAGAGGCCGAGACTAGCTTACTAGCATGGCTTTCCTGGTGATATGCTATGGTCTTTTGCCATCGTCAATCCACTTGGACTCCTCGTTCAAGACGAGAAGAACTCTGAATCCACCTCCAGAAGGAGAGCAACCGAGAACCTGGTAATGTTTATTTGGCGAGCCACTTTGAGAAGGCGCTGTCTGATAACATTTTGGTGTCGCTAGGAGTTTCCAGTAACGTGATTACGTTCATTGTGGGGAATTGACCTGTACAAAACACATCTGTTCCCTTCCCCCCCGTTTTCCTCTACCTCTTTTAAAAAAAACTTTCTTTTGTTCAGCATCTGATCCATTTACTGATTTTAGAAGCCCTCATCAAGTTGTTATAATACAGATTAACGGCCAAACAGGTAAAAAACCACAGCAAACAATTATACTAAGTCGTTAATTGAGTCAGTTTTGACAATTTATATCTTCCTCTGAAAATGGATAGGGGTTGCTGTTGATGCAAGTAATAAAAGGATTTAACCAAAACCAGAACTAGGGGTTTATTAAATGCTGTGCTCCAAAGTAGGAGCAGGCAGCTTCCGAGAGAAGGCCATACCTGGGATTGAGGGAAGATTACCTTTTGAGGGCTTTTGTGATTACCACAGCAAGGGTGGTAATCAGCCGGAGAGCATGTCAGCATGTCGGAGAGCATGTTGTAATCTTGTGTCTTGCTGCTTAATGTCCTATACTTGGTGGTTTTATGGAACCCCCCCCACCGTCAGCTTTGTTTGAGAAGGTCACCAAGTAATCTGGTAGGTGCCCTTCTGCAGATAGCTTTTTATTGTTATTTTAGAATAAAAATAAGAGTGAGAATGGGCTGCACTGTATCTTGTTTGAGAACTTGACCAGTTCATTTAGGTCACTGTATTTAATTCTGTAAGGTTGGTGGTAATGTCTGCTTTCATTTCGGATTTTTATGTTGAGTCCTCCTTCAACCCTTGGTCAGACTAGCTAAAAGTTGGTTAGATTTGTTGCTTTCTATAAAGAACCAACTATTGATTTCATTGATTCTTTTGTTTATCTGCTTTTGAATTCCATTGATTTTTGTTCTAATTCTTTTTCTACTGCTCCATTTGCTTTAGGTTTAGTTGTACCACTTTGTGGTTTTTTAAAAGATGGAATAGTAGATTAAGACCTTTCTCTTGTAGATTTACAGTCAATGTTTTTCTCTAATTAGTTTCTCTGTATCATACAGGATTTGTATACTGTTTTCATTTTCATTCATCTGTTTTCTAATTTTTCTTTTGATTTTATTCCTTGATCTCTTAGGCGTTTTAGTTTTGTTTATAAAATTTTCATTTTAATTTCTATGTAATTGTGAATTTACAAAATGTATAGCCTACTGGCTATAAAAGGCCGCTGTTCTGGAGGCTGGAAAGTCTAAGGAGCCTGTATCTAGCAAAGGCCTTCTTGCTATAGTGGGAAAGTGGGAGGGCAAGAGAGCATAAAAGTTAAATGCAACGTGGAACTTCAAGCTCTTTCATAATTGGCATTAATTAATGCACGGGGGTGGTGCTCACATCACCTCCCGTCAGGCTCTACCCCCAACATTGCTGCCCTGGGGCTTAAGTTTCCAACACAAGTTTTTTGAGGCTGCATCGAATCGCAGCAGCTGATTTACATTTAGAGTATTAGAGGTAATTTTTGATGAAATAACCTGGTGGATTAGGAGTCACAGCTGTTGCATTCTTTGCTGAAGCATCAGTGCTGTGTCTTTCAACTTCATGAGGAATCCCATTTTCTCATATGCCTGAGAAGACCGGGACATTCATTTCAGAATGCTGGGCCTCCGCAGCTCTGGGCAGAGAGAGGGGCGTCATGCAAGTTACAGATAATGTAACTGTTTGTGTCACTTTCCTAAAAAGTACCTTAAAAGGTTTCAGAACATCCTCAAGAGAACACTTTGTGGGAATATTGCCAGATGGGCTTATGTGAGCTGCTTTTCCCTCATTAGAAGGTACTAAAATTCACCAGAAAGAACCCGTCGTATTTGGTGAGTGGCACTGGCTTGGTGGTCGGCTGGCATTAGACCAGGTGCGGCTTGAGATCACCTGCAGTAGGACTTTGCTCCTCACTTCTGCAGCTTGCTCTGTGTGGGCTGCTTACTGATTCATCACATTGAAGGCACGTGGTCTTCCTGCGGTGCAGCCTCCATATTTTACAGCTTCCAGAGCAGGTAGAGAAGGGGCTGTTAGCCCCACGAGGGCCTGCGCTTAGCCTGCTTGGTCGGGTACCACCTCTTCTGCCCTTTCTGTGTCTGGGGGACAAGGTCACTAGCTTCCCTTTAACCCCACGTTAGATCTCGGTAGGAAGCATACCATGTGCCATTGTGGAAGAAGAAAATTCTTAGGCTTCTGACTAAGACAGGAAAAACAAGGTGTGTGTAATGTTCTACAATTAGGTTAATTTGTGTAGACTATAAATTGTTTTTGTTTAAAACCTGTTAACTCCCCTATCAAATTATTTCTCTTGGGAAGGGGAGCATCAGCAGAAGGGATGGATAATATTGTAAACCTTGGGAGTTTTTGTCTCTGGATATTCTAAAAACAGTTGAGTCTATTCCTTTTTTATTCATTGAATTTTTTTTTTCTTTTAGTCCAAGGACAAAATGATGAGAGGCTCTCGCAGAGGATGCGTTAGACTCAGAGTGAGTATTCGTTTTTCTGAAAATAATTTTGTCAGCAAAGAGTTATTTTGATGAAACCATGGAAATTGTAATTTAGCTACCTTTAGTAGGGTAAGCAACTAAATCAGAGAAAAAGTAAATTTCTCTGAGTAACTGATAGTGATTAGAACTTACTGTTTTTTTTAGTCTATAATGCTATATTCATTACTTAAAGCACCAATTGATTTTTTTTTTTTTAATTAAAGGAGGAGAGATTTTGTTGGGGCATATATATATTATATATACATATATATACATGTATTTTTAAACCTCTGTTTTAGAGACAGGGGACAAAGGCTGAAAAAGGAGTTGTAGTTTTGGTGTAGGGCAGAAGAAAACTGGGGAAAAACCTCTACTGTTTTTTTCAGGTTCAACACTATTTTATCTATGTCTGTGCCATCTAGTAGATCTATAATTTCAGCCACATGTAAATTTTCTCGGTAGCCACATTGAACAAATAAGAGGGGCTGGGAATGTAGCTCAGTGGTGAAGCACTTGCCCTAGGACAGTAATGGTGAACCTTTTAGAACTTTCAGTGTCACACACAGTGCTCTTCAGTGGCACGTGTGCCAGGGGGCACCACCATGCCCTAGGATGCACAAGGCTGTGTGTTTGATCCATAGCACTCCTCCGAATATTTTGTTCTGGCTGCTATACGCAAGCTATGATTTTAACATGTAATCAGTACAGACTGATTAATAATTTTCTTTTTTCACACCAAGTCTTCAGAGTACAGTGTTAATCTTTCACACTAAGGGTATATCCCAATTCAGACAAACTACATGCAGGGGGAAAAGTTAAAAATTAAAAAAAAAAACAAAAAAACCACAGTGCCTACCTTACATGCAGGAAGAGAAGAGCTCAGTAGCCACTTGCGGTTGGCTGTTACCTTACTGGACCGTGCAGACCTATAACTTGAGGCAGCTTCTCATTGTTCAGTTTCCAGCGCAGTCCAAATTCAGCAGTTAAAGGCAAAAAGTGCATGGCTGGGGATACCATTTCTCATATTCCTGCACACCTACAGAAGGTTCCGCTTCTCTTAAAACTGGTCAGTCAGTTTGTAATAGGCCTTTCTTTTTTTAAGAGCCTGTGTCCCCCCCACAGCAACCCACAGTACATTGTTGCTTTCGAAGCTGTAAATATACTTGGTAAATACGTGCCTTTGTTAGCAGTCCTTGGTGGAATTCAGAGGTAACTCTAAGAAGTAGATTGTTATGGGAAAATTCTAGCACTGAGATAGGATCGAGGGTAGCAGATTTGCAGGGTGGAAATGAGGCAGGCCTGTTCTGTGCAGATGGTGTATGTATAATATAAGAGATTTTTAAAAATCATTGTACTGCTGGGTCCAGGGATTTAGTTCAATGGTTCCAGTGCCAGCCTTGAAAGATCCCAAGTTCGATCTGGTTAACCACATACACCAATGCCGGGTGTGGGAGACTCACACCTGTAATCCTAGCACTCGGGAGGCAGAGGCAGAAGGATTGCTGTGAGTTCGAGGCTGAACTCAGGGCCAGCCTGAACTACAAAAGCGAGACCCTGTCTAAAAACAAAAAATCAATATACTGTAGTGTACTTTTTTATTTTAAAAATTTCCTTTGGCTTTTCTTTTGTCTGCTCCATCAAATTGCTTTTCTGAGCTTTGGCTCTTGACCTCAGTCACCACTCAGTCTGGTGTTACCTGCTTTTTGGTTTTAGATGGGCTCATAGTGAGGCCAGCAGAGCTGTGCTGAGACAGCACTTCAGCTGAGCCCTGCCTGGGTTGGAGCTGCTGTCTCACCGGTAGTGTGCTGATTTTGCTTATTTAAATATAGTTGGATTAGTTACTAACCCCTTTAACTAGAAATAGAATTTTGCCAGTAATCCCCTTAAGCACCTTACCTGTCCCCTAAAATAATCCTAAAATAATGAGCAGTCATTTCTTTATAATTTTATCACCTAAGGGTGGATCCCTGAATATTGTAGTTTTGTATGTTTTTAAATACTTAAAAAATGAGCATCACTTGGGCAGGTGTCATTTCAACTAGTTGATTATTAGATGGAATAAATTTGATAAAATTATTTTTATATTTTCTATTATAAAAATTAACAAAGATAAGCTATTTTTGGTTTTCCTATGTTTAAATAATTGGACTGGTAAGTGATTAAAAACTTGATGTCTTTTGTTTTCAGTTTATCTGTTGAAGGAGTAAGACCCTGCTGAAATTGACCTATATAAGGAGTTTGCATAGTGTGTATTTTAGATTGCGTACTGGTATATTCAGCATGTTTTTCTATCTTGTTTTTGCCGAAAATTGGCAGCTGCATCCAGAGGCTAGATTAGACTCAGGTTTGATCCATTTGGCAGAATTAAAGGGATATTGTGTTCCCTTAGTAGGAATATGAAGTCTGAGTTTCACCCTTTATTGATATTAATTGCCATTGTTGTTTAGTACTTGCATTCTTTAAATCAGTACCGCATACCAGAACATGATACTTTAATTTTTACCAGAAATAATTTTATAAGGAGACATTTCATTTGGTTTTGGTTACTCATTACACAGTTCAGATAGGCAAGGTAACTGCTTCATTATCTCCATTTAGCCAGTTTTCAAAACAGTGAATTGTCTTAAAGCAACATTCACGTACATATGTCTAAAATAATTGGAAGCAAGGATTTGAACAGGTATTTGTGTACACATGTTCATGACAGTATGAGTCACCAACGGGTGAAAACAACCCATATGTTCATACACAAATGAGTGAAGAAATAAAATGTGGTGTATGATGTAGCAGACTACTGTTCAGCCTTCAGTAGGAAGGTGATTCTGACATATGATGTAGTGTGGATGAGTCTGAAGAGGTTACACAAGTGAAATAAACCAGAAAAAAACAAGTACTCACACCTCCTGGAAGTGGTCAGATTCGTAAGGACAGAAAACAGAAAGGTAGTCTCCAGGGAATGAGAAGTTATTGTTTAATGAGTGTGGAGTTTCAGATTGGGCAGGTGACAAAGTCTTGGAGGTGGATAAGATGCACAACAGTGATACACTTAATGTCATTGACTTAAAATGGTGAATAACAGTATGGTTTTCCACCACACAACTACCCACCCACCCACCCGTTTCCTGGATTGTCTCACAGTTCTACACATTAGTTCTCCATCTCAGTTGAGTTTACTGCTGAGGTCACACAAGGCACAAATCAAGGAGTTGGCTGGGCCGAGCTCTTATCTGGAGGCTGTCAGGAAGAATCCTCTTCTGGGCTCTTTCAGGTTTGGCAAAGTTCAGTTCTTTGTAGCTGAAGACCCGAGGTCCGTTTTCCTGCTGACTGTCCTGTGCAGTGTGCTACCCCTGGTGTCCTGTCCGCCTCTACTTCAGGTCAGCCATGAACGTTAGTCCGTGCAGTACACTGAATCCTTTGGATTCCTGCTCCGCTGCCAGCTGCAGAAAACACTCTGCTTTTAAAAGCTTTATGTGGTCAGATCCACTAGATAAAATCTTTTTAACATAACGTTTAAAATAATCACTTCAGCAATATCAGTATTCAGTTTCCACCCACACTTGAGAGAGAGATTATACAAGGGTAGGAGTCACTGAAAATCATTCTGGTGCCCAAAAAGTCATTCTTAGAATTCTGTCTGCCAGGTTGGGTGACTGAGAGGAACCCGTCATACTGTGTTTTAAGTCCCATTTTTACCCTTTGATTTGTTGAAGAGAAGAGGGGAGCTATTTATAAGCTTTCTGAGCCTGTTTGCTTTAAAATGGGGATTAGAATACCCTTCTTGCAGAATTGTTGAAGATTAGCAGATATAATTAGACTGCCTTTTGGCCTGCTGTTTGGCTTTCTGTTTAGGAAATACCTGAAGAATTTAAGATAACAGGTTCCCAAATCTTAGCATCTAGATATGCTATTTTGGAGTACCATTTTAGGACTTTTATTTATTTGTTTAGATAATGGAGACTGAACTCGGAGCCTACCATCAGCTACATTCCAGACCCTATTTGTCTGAGACTAGGCCTTGCTAAACTGTTAAGCCGCCCAAGCTGTGTGTGGGCTTGAATTTGTGAACCGTCTACCTCAACCTGCCAGAGTGTTAGGATAACAAGCCTGTGCCACCATGTGGGATTTAAAACCTTTTTTTATATATTTATTTTTGTTTGTTGAGACAGAGTCTTGGTTTATAGTTCAGCCTGGTCCTGAATTCACTATGTAGCCCAGGCTAACCTCAAGCTCACAGTAATCCTCCTGCCTCTGCCTCCTGAGTGCTGGGATCATGGGCGTGAGCCACCATGCCCGGCCAAAACCTCTATTTTTAAACATATTTTCTAGGTGATTGTTGGACATCCAAGTGCAGGACCAATGGTATAGAAAGAATCAGTGATCTCAGCATAGTCTGTCTGAGCTCCTCCCCTTATTATGACGTTGGACACATTTCATAACTTCTGGTGCTAACTTTGTGCTGGGCTGAGAGCAGTTGTGAATTGCAGGGCTCAGCACACTCTAAGTGGTAATGATGGCAGTGAGATCTATTGCTGGATTCTTAAGGAGCTGTCCCTGCCTGCGGCCTTGCCCCCACCCCACCTCTGTGCATTCTGTGTGTGTCCCCTCACACTCCTCTGTTCCCTGACTATTTGCTTCTTACTGCACCTGGTAGATTTGTATTAGGCCATTGCTGTTCTGTTGTAGGCGTATCCTTTTAAGAGTTACCTCTTTGTTGCACCCTTCCTGGTTGATTTTCTCTAACAAGTTCAGTATTCCCCTGGCCTCTGTCCTTTTACATTTGTTGTTTACAGCCAGGAAAGCACTTTGTTGTATGGTATCATGCTAACTTGTCTTTCTCTCACTTGATAGTAACTTCCAATTCACTGTAACATTTACCTGGCATATAAATACTTTTTTAAAAGTTCATTGTTAAGTCTGTGTTTATAAAAATCTTGAGCAAACTTTCAAGAATATTATAGTTTATGTACAAAAGAATTAAGGATTTATCTGAAACAACATAGGAGCAAGTGTTATGGTACATTTTGTACAAAAGAAGCCAAAATACCTATGTGGTTTTAGACTACACGAGAGGAGAATGGAAGAGAACCATAGCAGAGATGAGGTTCAGCCAATGTATTCCATGACAGTCCTACCAAGGAAATGATGTTTTGTGATTTTACAGATGAGACTGAGAGAGACTGTCTTTGGTAATTTATCAAAATCACCCGGTGATGGTAAATCTGGGGTCAGTTGGGTCTGTGCCATTCCAAAACTATGGGTAACCCTAATACACTAGACCTTCATTCCTTTTGACTAGAACAATTGATAGGACTCCCGCAGTTGTGGGAAGATACTTTAAACTAGGCAGAAAAGTGAAAAACTTTTTATTGTGTGGGTTACAAAAGTGTGTGCCACTAGGTGGCGCCCCTTGTCTTGATGAAGAAATAAAATGTTGGTTGGGTTCTAACTTTCCCCACCCTGCCATCGCCAAATAGTCCAGCTAAAAAGAAAATACTGACATTTTCAGGAATTGTCTACAAATAGGAGAAGTAGCAACATTAAAGCAGAAATGTGAGGTAGAGGCATCTATGTAATAAAATTCAAACCTGAATTCTGATACTTAACTAGCTCTGTGAATTGAGCCAACTCATCTTGTTAGCTAAGTCTTTATAAAAATTTTAATTTCTGAATTGAGCATTACACTACTTAGTGAAAAAATTATGAGCATAAAATTCATTTTAAAAGTATACAAATATGTGAAACTTGGTAGCATCTTTTTTGTTGGTTTGTTTTTTGAGACAAGATCTCTCCTTGTACTTCATGCGGTCCTTGAACTCACTGTGTAGCCCATGCTGAACTAATATTGATCCTCCTGCCTCTGCCTTCTGGGTGCGGAATTGCAGGAGTGAGCCACCATGCTCAATGGGTAGGATCTTAATGGGGGTTACCATTATAATGAACAATTATTATTAATATAGATGAGTCACAAATTTTGATAATGGGCTAAGAAGCCACCAAAGTAGGATGAATTATATACAACAGAATTTTAATAAATCCTAAATGTATTGGAACCTAATCCATCTGACATAAAGTAATTCTTTTATCCAGTATAGTAACAATGAATAGAGACTGAATATCCTTTATCTGATATGCTGAGGACCAGAAAGTGTTCATATTTTGGGATTTTGGTGTATTTGCACATACGTAACTAAATATCTTGGGGGTGGGACCCAAGTCTAAACGCTGAATTCACTTATTTTTCAGGTGCATCATACATATAACCTGAAGGTGATTTAATGTATAATTTTTAGTGTGCTGGCATATGAGATCATGTGTAAAATTTTTTGCTTGTGACACCTGTTAAAGTTTTTGGAGCATTCTGAATTTAAAATATTTTTTTTCCATTTATGAGAAAGAGGGTTTTTTTGGGGTGGGGGCATGGTCTCACTTTGTAGTTCAGGCTGGCCCTGATCTTACTATGTAGCCCAGGCGAGCCCCAAACTCAGAGCAATCCTCCTGCCTCTGCCTTCCAAATGCTAAGATTACAGGCGTGGGCCACCACGCCTGGCACTGTGGTATGTGGTACTGACTGCTGGTGGGTGTGAGTCTCCACGCCCAGCATTGTTGTATGTAGTTACTGGGGATCAAGTTTGGGACCTTGTGCTTGCAAGGCAGGCGCCGGAACCGCTGAGCTAAATCCCCAGCCCAGAAATGGGGTCTTGTTAATGCTGTTCCGCCTAGCCTCAAACTCAAGCGATCCTCCTGTCTCAGCCTCGAAGGTGCTAGGATTTACAGTCATGTGCTACCATGCCTGGTTGACTTGTATATTTTTTGATTATGGATATTCAACCTACATTCCATTTATCTGTTGTGGTAGGTATATCCTAGTTC
Organism: Petromus typicus; assembly: GCA_004026965.1. NCBI lineage: Eukaryota > Metazoa > Chordata > Mammalia > Rodentia > Petromuridae > Petromus > Petromus typicus. Next base: position 5,506 of record PVIR01035672.1, on the reverse strand, counting down.
ATCACAAGAGGCTGGCACTATACCATAACAGATTATTAATAGTTTCAGCAATGACTTATGTTAATGCCTTATTTCATCCACTGTGACCTTCCCTCATAGTCTTGGTAATTGATTGCATCTAATAATGTGACATCTTTGGATGTAGGAAGATACTGTTTTTAGATTAATATATAACTTTAAGAATGTCCACTTAATGCCAGCCATGGTGACACAGGCCTATAATCCCAGCATTCAGGATGAAGCGGGAAGATCGCTGTGAGTTTGAGGACACATTGGACTACATAGTCAGACTCTGTCTCAAAGAAGCAAACAAACCAAAAAAGAATCTCCACTTAGGGAGAGGGGGAAGAGAGAAATGAGAGAATTAAGATATGTTGGATACATGTACCAACTCCCTGTGATGAGTGTAATTACTTACTGCAAATGTGTACTAAAAGATCCAGTGAACTCTGTGCCCCTTAAAAATCATCAGTTGTCTTGCCATTTCATTATGAAAAGTTACTTTATTGATTTTAGTCTTTCTTGGTAAATCAGTGGTACTTGCTTAGGCAACCCATATCCTTTTTGCCAGCTTCATCTGTTTCATGGACTTGATGTTGAAAATGTCCTCCTTTGAACAAGACATAGACAGCTGTTTAATCTCTCAGTGATACATAGATGTAATTAGTGCTGTTAGGCATGGTGGCGCACACCTGTAATCCCAGCACAGGTGAGGATGAGGTAGGAGGATCACTGAGACTTTGAGGCCAGCCTGGGCTGCACAGTGAATTTAAAGCCAGCCTGAATTATGTAGTGAGGCCCTGTCTTAAAAATACCGAAAAAACCCTTGAACATAATACCCAAATGTTATTAGTGCTGTATTTCCTAGGTATTTATAATATTGCTTAAACTACAGATTAAAACTTAAAGGGAAGCTATACCTCAGGCAAATGCTAACCAGAGGAAAGATGAGAAACTGTATTATCATATATAAAATGTTTTAAGAAATTAATTAAAATTGCTATTGAAAAGAATATCAAAGACCTTGTATCACATAGATAATATTCTTTGACAACAGTGGAATAAATTAGAAATCTTTTAAATAATTAGAATAAATTAGAATAAATTAGAAATCTTTTGTCAGTTTCCTCATGTATTTTAAATAATTCACTTGCCAAAGCAGATAACATATTGGAAATTTGAAATATTTAAACCTGCATGATAATGAAGGAGCCACATGTTAAACCACATATAAAGACTTATTCTTTATTATGATTCATAAACTTTATGAATTTTAAAATGGTGATTAAAAAATGATGAGCTGAATATTACATTAAAATGAGAAAAATAAAAGTAACATTAAAAGTAGAAGAAAGCAGCAAAGGAAATTAATGAAAAATAAACAGATAATAGAATGAGACAGATTTGTTAAAGGTAATGAAATAAACCTTTAGGTTGGGGAAAAACAAAAGGGTAACTATGAAGAATGGAAAAGGAAAGCTGAACGTGGGGGCTCACACCTGTAATCTCAGCACTCAGGAGGCTGAGGCAGTGGGATCGCTGCGAGTTCAAGGCTCCCTAAACTACATAGCAAGACACTGTCTCAAAAAATAAACTGATCTCTCTTCAGGTCGTGTAAATCTTTTGTCTTAACAAGAGTAATGTACATACTATATAGCAGAGATGAGAATTGTCAACAAACTTCATACAAAAAACTTTTGCCAGTAAATTTGAAACTTTACATGAAAGCATAATTTTCTAGAAAATGTTACCAGAATTAACTCAAGAAATAGGAGATAGTACCAGTCCCTTCTATCATTTTACCAAATCTTGCAGTAATAGATCACCCTACTGTTCCTGTGATTAGAAGTAGAGGTTTTCAAGAATAGAGAATAATGTTTAATTTTATGGCACTGTATTATGAACCTTAATACAAAATTATGCAAAGACATCAACATATTAGTATTCACTTTAAAATCAGCAAGCTTCAGGTGCCTATTTGTGCTGCTTAGAATATCATACTGTGGAAGTTTACAGTGAATACTGTAAAGCAAGCAAGAAAGGTAGTTTTGGAAGGGAAATTCAAATTAGTATTTGCAGATGATGTGTCTATGTGCTAGAGGTTCTGGCGAATGAGATATATCAAAGTGTCACAACAGGGGACCAAAAATTACTGGTGTTTGCAGATGATACCTCAAAATCCAGAAGAACCTTCAGAAAATAAAACTATTATAGAAGTGGGGTTCTAACTCAGTGCTTTTATAGTAAACTATATGCCCACTCCTTTAAAAAATTGTTTTTTAAAATTTGTTAAGATGTAATCTTGTGAAATTGCTTAGACCATGTGATCCTTCTGCCACAACCTCCTGGAATGCTGGTTTGCAAGTGTATGTCACCATGCTTGGCACTAGAAAAATTACTTGTATGATTAATCTTCAGAAGAGTTTTGGGATGTCAGATTAGTAGGTGAAAACCACTCATGTTATGTATGACCCACAGTCAATCAGGAAAAATTTGTAGAAAAAATATTTACATTAATAATTCTGAGTCACTTAGGAATATATTTTGTGGGATACATTAAAGAAAATTATAAAATATAGGAAGAATAAAGAAATATCTGAATAAAGGAAAAGCTATACCCTTTTCATACTTAGCTGTATATAATATATATGTAGACATATATATGTATATAAGTATATTTGTATGTCATGTTATAAATATGTATATGCGTGTGACCTACATATATGTATACATTCTTCCTAAATTATAAATATGGTGTGAGTTAAGTTAAACCACAAGTAGACTTATTTAAAAAAAAATTTGGCAAGAGGACTCTGTAGGTCATTTAAAGGGAGAGAACTTTAATGAATTGAGGGACTTGCCACTCCACATGTTAAAGATCATTAATAAAGCTGGTTGAATGTTGATGTAAGGGGAAGGAAATAGATGAAACAAGAGAAAGCTGAGAGTAGAACTGCATGTATGGGAGTTAGGTATATGACAGTAACACTTCATAGATGAAACTGAGTCAATCATGCATATAGGAAAAAAAAGTGTACTCTACCTCATGTGGTACACAAAATAATTCCCAGAGTTAGTTTATAAAATGAAATTTTAAACTTAGAAATATAAATGAACATAGGGCCAGGGATTTAACTCAGTGACAGCACGCCTACCTCACACACATAAGGTCTTGAGTTTGATCCCTGGGACCACACACAAACAAAAAATTATAGACAAATATCTTAATATCATCAAAATAAAGGAAGCTGTCTTAAAACATAAATGATGATGACAGAAAGTGGTAGATTTTACAGTTCAAAATTTAAAACCTTTGAAGAAAAAATACCACAATCAAAGAGAGAAGACAACCTATGGACAGGAGAGAAAGTATTTGCAAAGAATCAGTATGCAGAAAAATAGAAAACATGAGAAAAGGAACTGGAAGATTACATAAAATAGAAAAGACAAAAGAATACCTAAAGGAAATATACAAAGTATACACATACACACACACATATCCATATTAGTGGGAGTAAGATAAATATGTATCTCATCAAACAGTATGGAGTGAGAAAAAGCAGATTGTCACTGTTACTAGTACCTAGACTAGTGCAGTTAGTATTTGCTAAATCCATGAGTGGGCAGGATGGAGCTGAAGCAGGACCTCCATGTGGCATCTTCTTGAACAGGCTGGCCTGAATCTTCCTGTTTCCTTCGGTGCTGTTGACTCCATTCTTTTGCTCCTATTGCAGCCCAGAAAAAGTGGTACCCAGTGTTGAAGGAATTAGCGTTGAAGTAACTAGTAAAAATTTATTATCACAACATCTTGTTAAGAAAGGGCTTTGTCTGAGGGATTGCCAGACCTAGAGTTGAGAGACCTTGAACAAAGACACTCACCTCTCGGAACCTGTTTCCAAATATGTAAAGAGTTCTCATTTGTTCTCTCTGTATCTCAGAGAGCAGGCGTAAAGGTGCCATCTGAATGCAGGCTAGGTTTCTGGGGTCATTTCAGCAGTGAGCAGACCTGGACGGCTGTGCCATGGACTGTTAGAACTGTCCACAGTTTGGGGGAGCTGTGTGAGCAGTCTGTTCTGGAGAAGTCATTCTTTCATTGTCTGGCACCAGTTCACCATTCTACTTTACATTTTGCAAAAGGAGATTAAGCCACAAATAGCTAGAATTATGTTTTATTTTGTTTCCCCAAATCATGGAAACTTATCTTTCCATTTTTGGCACCTGAACCATGATTATTGTCTGCAAAGTTTCTGTGCACATGGAAAAAAGAGGAAAGAAGCACCAGAAGTCCATCCAATTGAGCAGGACTGTGTACCTCGAATTACTCTTGATGAACCCAATTACTGATAGAACTTGAAAAGCTGACCATCTGAAACCCTCAGAAAAAATGAGAGGTGGCTGAAAGACCTGTTCTGTTGCCACAATAGCATAAAAGATAAGCTGCAATGAAATGTTGATGTTTTGTTTGGTTAGCATAATGGTTAACTTTCCTTTACAGTAGAACACTATTCCATATACAAAGGGAGTTTGCTATACTAGATATATAAAAAGGTGGTAATGCGCTTAGGTAAGAGAAGAAAAAGGATATTGTAGGTAGAGATAATATGTGCAAAATGTACTGATAGGAAAAAAGTTGAGGATTTGAAAAACCTCAGCTGTTCAGCTATAGAATTCGATGGGTGAAGAATGTAGCTCAGTGGCACAATGCTTGCTTTGGCAAGTATGAGGCCCTGAGTTTGATTCCTGGTATCAAAAGAAAATAAAAGGTTGGATAGGGTGTTAAGGAGCAAAACCTACCTTGTTGGAGCATAGTGACCAAAATCACTGAACATTTCACCCTTAAGAGTAAAAGAGAGTATCTCTTCATATTGTTCCAAGCCAGTAGGAATAATTCAGGATTGCTCTAGACAGACCAGACTATATATTCACCCAAGTGAGGGTGAAGCAGAGCCATTGTTACTCTGAGATATCCACCAGGGAATGGAACAGTAAAATTATAGGCAAGAGGCTTGGATGATTCTGATAATCTTGACTCTAAGGGAGTGAGGGAGCTGCGCCAATTCCTAGCTAGGAGAAGAGGTAGAATTGAAGAAGGTAGTACTGCTGTTAAGAGGGCGGAAACTTTTGGAGTGCATATAAATGGAGTGGTAAAGAGTCAGTAGATTAAAGTTGAAAATTAGCAGACTGAGCGATATGAAAAAAGGTGATTAGATATAGCCTGGGGGGTGGACTGGGTTTTAAATGGAAAGATGGACCCATTTTCTATTATGACAAGTCAAAGGAAGCAAACTATATGTAGGTGCAGGTACATGTTCAAGTGGGAGGGCAGAACAAAAGGTGTAGAGTCCAGAAAGAATAGGATCTAGGGCCGGGGAGTTAGCTCAGTGGTTCCGGCGCCTGTCTCACAAGCGCAAGGACCCGGGTTCGATTCCCCGGTAACCACATAACAATACTGGGTGTGGAGACCCACACCCAGCAGCAACCAGTACCACATACCACAGTGCCGGGC
>PVIR01035671.1:0-16291 GCA_004026965.1 Petromus typicus | reverse complement strand
CAGGAGGATTGTTGTGAGTTCGAGGCTTGCCTGGGCTGCAAAATGAGAACCTACTTCAAAAAATGGTTGCCTACAAGCATGGGAAACTAAGGATGAAAATGGAGAAATGGGCTTGAGAAGGAGACCATGGAAAACACTTTCAGAAATAAAACACAATAAGCAGTTTAAAATGCAGTGAAATGATTAGGCAAGACAGAGTTCTAGTCAACGTGGGGCTTCCGGGGGACTACCAGAAGCAATTCTGGTGGGATGCCGGAAAGCATGGTCCAGAGGAGTTTGAGTGAAGGTATGGAGGTTACATACAGATAAGTGAAAGTTAGAGCTTGACTAGAAAGGAAAAGAGGGTTGAGTGAGAAACTAGCAAGGTGACCAGAAAGATTGAGGACTTTTTTCACTTATAGAGGAGAAACTTAGCAGTTTGCCTGAGGTAACAGCTGCATCTGAAGAATCTTGAAATACTAGGAGGTAAATTTACTTCTCTACATGTGACATAACTAAACAGGGTTCTTCGTCTCTTTATTTATTTATTTTTATTTTTATATTTGAGACGAGTTCTCCATATGTAGTTCACAGGCTGTCCTAGAACTCACAGTGATCCTTCAAGTCAGATTTGTATTTAATAGGGCCAGGGAGTTAGCTCAGTGGTTCTGGCGCCTGTCTTGCAAATGCAAGGGCGCGGGTTGATCCCCGGTAATCACATAACAATACTGGGCGTGGAGACTCACCCCAGCAGCAACCAGTACCACATACCACAGTGCCGGGCGTGGTGGCTCACGCCTATCATCCCAGCACTTGGGAGGCAGAGGCAGGAGGATTGCTGTGATGTGAGTTTGAGGCTAAGCTCAGGGCCAGCCTGAACCACAAAGTGAGACCCTGTCTCAAAAAACCTTAAAAACAAACAAACAAACAAACAAAATGTATTTAATATATTTGACCTACAAAAGAGCTTAGCCTAGTTTAGTGCTCCCCAAGTGTGTCCAGAGCACTTATTTGCTTACACTTGAACAAAATCATGTAACAAAATCAGTTTTATAATAAAGTGTTGAATATCTCAGGTAATTTTTTTTCAATGCCTTTCCCAAAATGTGTTGGCAGTGCAGTAGAGTGTAGAGAATGGGTTGTTTCCTTGTGCAATGGAGGCAACACAATAAGCTACATCCCAATCTTACACGATCATGAGACTGACAGGGAGCCCAGGTCATTGACTCTGCCCACCAAAGTGAGAGCTCTGTACAGATATTACTAGTCTCAGAAAACATTAAAAATTACAAACACAGCTTCTGTTATATGGATGTCCCTCTTGTGAAGGTTTCTACTGAATACATGACATTTTCTCACCATTGTACAGTCAAAATCCTTAGCTGTGCATTGTAAGTTCAGGACAGTCTGTATTACAAAGCATTATTTGTGTAATAAAATTGGCCAAGAATATTTTGTAGCTTATGAAAGAAGCCAAGAAAATAAATGAAACCTTTTCTTGGCATTTTAGGATATGATTTCTGTAGCAATAATAAGTCATTTATAGCCTGAAAAAGAATGCATGACTTTGCAAGTTTAATGAAATAGGAGTGTTGTCATCCCAGGTTGGGCAGAGGGAACTAAGGTGAGTATTCATTCAGTCTGCAGTTACCACCTACATATGATACTTGTCGGTTCTGAGTAAGCAAATTCAACTTTGTTTTGAGATAGGGTCTCACTGTGTAGCACAGCCTGGCCTCCAGCTCATAATCCTGCTTTGGCATCCCGAGTGTGGTGATTACAGATATGTCCTACCGGACCTGGCTTTGCATTTTATTTATAAAAGATTTACTGAGGTACTCTTTTTTTTTTTTGGACACAGGGTCTTGCTTTGTAGTTCAGGCTGGCTGTGAGCTCACTATGTAGCCCAGGTAAGCCTCAAACTCACAGAAATCATCCTGTCTCTGCCTCCAAAGTGCTGGAATTACAGGTGTGAGCCACCGTGTCCCAGGTATTGTGATATGTGGTACTGATTGCTAGTGGGCGTGAGTCTCTAAGCCCAGCATTGTTGTATGTGATTACTGGGGATCAAACCCAGGACTTTGTGCTTGCAAAAGAGGTGCTGGAACCTTTGAGCTAAATCCCTGTCCCTACTGAGGTAACCCTTTAAATTTTTTTTAATTTTTTTTTTTTTTTTTTTTTTTGAGACAGGATCTCGCTTTTGTAGTTTAGGCTGGCCTTGAGCTCAGCCTCCAACTCACATCATAGCAATATCCTCCTGCCTCTGCCTCCCAAGTGCTGGGATTACAGACGTGAGCCACCACGCGCAGCACTGTGGTATGTGGTACTGATTGCTGCTGCGGTGAGTCTCCACGCCCGGTATTGTTATGTAGTTACCAGGGATTGAACCCGGGCCCTTGCGCAGCAAGACAGGCACAGGAACCACTGAGCTATATCCCTGGGTCAAAAATTTTTTACATTTGAATTAACTAGTCTTGTAGAAAAATGACCAACATAGAATTCAGAGAATATCCATATATAATTAATATCATCATATAATATATTAATAAATATTTTTTCCAGTACTGAGGATTGAACGCAGGACCTTGCACATGCTCAGCAAGCACTCTACCACTGAGCCATATCTCACTTCAATTTCCTCTATTATCTTTTTTTTTTTTTCTTTGAGACAGGGTCTCACTTTGTAGTTCAAGCTGAACTTGAACTCACTATGCAGCCCAGGCCAGCCTCACAGCCTCACACTCTTTTATTTATTTATTTTTTTTTAGGTTTTTTGAGACAAGGTCTCGCTTTGTGGTTCAGGCTGGCCCTGAGCTTAGCCTCAAACTCACATCACAGCAATCCTCCTGCCTCTGCCTCCCAAGTGCTGGAATTAACAGGCGTGAGCCACCATGCCCAGCACTGTGGTATGTGTTACTGGTTGCTGCTGGGTGTGAGTCTCCACACCCAGTATGGTATGTGGTTAACCGGAGGATCGAACCCAGGCCCTTGAGCTTGCAAGACAGGCACCGGAACCACTGAGCTAACTCCCCGGCCCGAAACCTCACACTCTTTTTAGTCCTCCTACCTCTGCCTTCTGAGTGCTAGGATTACAGGTGTAAGCTAACAGGTCCGGCACTGTGGTGTGTGGTTACTGGGGATTGAATTTGGGACCTTATGCTTGCAAAGCAGATGGAACCACTGAGCTACATCCCCAGCCCTCTAAAATATTTTAAAATTCCCATGATCTGGGCTAGTCTATAAATAAAAGCCATTTAAAGTTTGTTGGTTTAATAGAATAATCATGTCGTCAGAGTTGTTATAGTTAAATATAATGGAGACAGATGACTTTATTCCACCTAGATTTATTAATAATACAAGTACATGCTTCAGATTGTAAAGCTGGGAGTGATGGCACGTTTCTGTAATCCCAGCTAATCAGGAAGCTGAGAAGAAGGATCATAAGTGTGCGGTCAGCCTTAGTGAGACTGTTTCAAAGTAAAAAAAGTAAAGACTCAAGGATGTAGATCAGTGGAAGAGCATTCTTAAGTTCTCTCCCCAGAAGTGGAAAAAAAACCAAAAGATTATAGAACTGTGAATTCAAATTAAGAACAATTCTGTAGGTGAAAAATAGTGTCCATGACTTCATGGGTTAAAACAGAGCAATGAAGGAAACCAGAGTATCACCCTAAACCATGTCCCTTTGATATTTTTTTAGTTGAAGGCCACTATGAGGCTGCAAATATAGGAAAAGTGCCCTGTGGCTCACCCCTTTTCTGAGAACCATGATGTAATTCTTCTTTACTGGAGACATCCTTGGACTCTTATCAGCACAGAGACCAGCAGCAAACAAACCTTCTTCCATTTGTTTCCTGTCCTCTACTGTAGTCACCTTCCCAGAATTCCCTCTGTCCTGTCATTTCCCCACAGCTTTACTGCCCTTTGTTGAAGATGCCATGTACACTAGACTCCTAAGCCATTGAATTGAGTTATTTTCCACTGAGGTTTCTCCATCACTTGTACTGTATCCTTTAATGAACTTACTCTTCCTCTTCTTAATGTGGATTTACAGAGGTCTGTCCTAACCAAGAACTCATGAATACTAACGGCACATTATATTTCCTCCCTGCTTTTGGAATGTTCCCCAGAGGCCCTTGTGTTCAAGATTGGGTCCGTGGCTCATGGTGCTGTTAGGACTTTAAGAGGTTTGTCTTCCGAGAAGCCTTGGGCCAGTGGGAATGTACCCTTGAAGGGGATGGTGGGAGCCTAACCCTTTAATTTCTCTCTTTCCTTTCTCATTGACCATGAGATGGACACTTTGTTCCACCACATCATCCCAGCGTCACGTACTGCCTTACCACAGACCTAAAGGCCACGAGGCCTTAACCATTGACTGAATCCTTTGGAACCGTGAGTTAAAGTGAGCCTTTCTTCTTTTTACTTTATGTGTCATTATTTTTTGGAATCAGGAACTTACTCTATGTTTTAGGTAGGTCTTGAACTCACTATGTAGCCCATCCTAGCATGGAACATAGCAGTGATCTTCCTGCCTCGCCTCCCAAGTGCTGTTATTATAGACATGTACTGTCATACATGGACTTTCTCCTTTTGAAAATTTTCTCAGATATTTTTTTTCAATAATGAAGCCAATTAACATACTCCCACAATAGTAAAAAAAAACATGTAAAGTGTTTTAGATTCCTGTTTTCATGAGTGCTTAAAGTGCACTATAAAAATAATATACAGAGAAATAATGACATGGTCGCTGTTTGTATACAGTTATAAAATTTCCACAAGTAATCCCAGCATAGTCATTAATAAGTGACTTAACTAGATATGAAAGAAATAACCTTTTATAAATGAAATTTTCCATAAGGATTATGTTTTATAGGTCAGTGAACATTCTTTTCTAAATCTCTTTCAGGTATTATACTTGACATTCTACCAAGTAGTAAATGATAGATAGAGCTGGACTATAGATCTAGCATTGGGGAGATGGAGGCAGGAAGATCACCATCACTTCAACGCCAATCTGAACTACACAGTGAGACCTTGTCTCAAAACAAGAGATATTATTAAATATGTAGATCATTAGCAAATGAGATAAAATTGGAACATTGTTTGCTAGACACAAGACTGAACTTATCTACTTTTAACTTACTACAAAGGAACTAAAATGTGAACATGTTAGTAAATGTTTTGTGTCACACTGAAAATATGAGGACACAACAATCGTGAAACTGTTAAGCTTTTACTGACTCTTAAAAACAAACAAATGCATTTTGCATAATGAGATGGGCATGATCTCTTATGGAGACCATGGGTGGAATGTTATGGTTTAGATCTAAAATGTTCCCCAAAAGTCTCATGACTAGGCTGGAGATTTAGCTCAGTGATTCTGGTGCCAGCCTTGCAAGTGCAGGGTCCTGAGTTTGATCACCAGTAACCACGTACAACAATGCCAGGCTTGGTCGTTCACACCTGTAATCCCAGATACTGGGAGACAGAGGCAGGAGGATTGCTATGAGTTTGAGGCTTGCCTGGGTTACACAGTCAGCTCAGGCCAGCCTGAACTACAAAGCAAGACCCTGTCTCAAAAAAAAAAAAAAAAAGAAAAAAATTCTGGGCATGGTGGCACATGCCTATGCTCCCAGCACTCTGGAGGCTGAGGTAGGAAGATCATTGCAAGTTCAAGACCAGCAAAGGCTACGTTATGAGATCATTGCCAGCCTGGACTATATAGCAAGATCTTGTCTCAAAACACTAAACTAAAACAAAACAAAAAGGCCAAAAAACATTAATATAAAAAAATACACATGCATAATTAGAATTTAGTTCTTCTGTTAAAGGAAAAAGAATTTTTTTTGAGCTCAGCCTCCAACTCACATCACAATCCTCCTGCCTCTGCCTCCCGAGTGCTGGGATTACAGGCGTGAGCCACCACGCCTGGCACTGTGGTATGTGGTACTGGTTGCTGCTGGGTGTGGGTCTCCACACCCAGTACTGTTATGTGGTTACCGGGGAATCGAACCCGGGCCCTTGCGCTTGCAAGACAGGCGCCGGAACCACAGAGCTAACTCCCCGGCCCCAGGAAAAATAATTTTTTTTGAATATTGGCCTGCTCTTAATAAGAGATTGTGAAAGGTTTTTCCTTGTCTTTTTTTTTTTTTTTTTTTTGAGATGGCAGGCAAGGGTTGTAGGGGACAGGGGAATGGGAAAAAATGAGGATTAAGTTGTGTCATGTACTAGTATAAATTCTCAATGTTACTTGTGATCATAGTGTCTATAAAATGTACCAATAAAATCAATTTAAATAAAAGAATGCAGAAGTCAGGCATGGTGGCACATAGTTGGAATCCCAGCATTATGAGTGACTAAGGTAGAATAGCAGGATCACAAGTTCAAGCCCAGCCTGGGCAATTTAATAACTTTGCAAGACCCTGTTTCAAAATATAAAGTAAAAAATGCCAGGAGAAGTAGCTCAGTGTAAGGCCCTGGGCTTAATCCCCAGTACTAGAAAGGAAGGAAAGAAGGAAGTTGAACCCTTTTATTAAGAGAGATAACTTTTTGATGCAACTGTCACTAGCTACCACATGTTCTTGCTTTTAATCATAATGGAAATTAAAACTAAAGAATGAATTTTCCAGGAAAAAATAAAACTTTATACGGAGAGTAAGAAGAAATGAAAAACATTAAAAGACTTAGACAAAGATTAAGCCAGTCCTTAACAAAGGGAAATAGGGAAAGAAAACAGAAAAAGGACCCAGCTTGAGCATCTAGGAGGACAGAGGCAGACGACTGGCCTGGCTCGCCCACAAAGGCAGGAGCCAGCTTGTGAGGGCCCAGCCGATTACTGTCTCAATCCTGATTTCATAGCGCAGAATCCTTGTTCCTTGAAGGGCAATTTGGTCCCATGAGAAAAATCCTCATGACATGTCTGTTAGAACCCAACATGACCATAGGTTTAGGACAATGAAGACTTCTGGATGTGTGTTCTCAGTCTCAAAGGCTGAAAAATAGAGTAGTTAGATTTAGGCGTCATGAGCCTTTTTTACCAGTTTTTAGACAGACACTCCCTAAATAACTAACTTGTGATGATAAGGATTTGACCCAGAGTTTTACAAAATAGAGGGTCAGATTTGTCCTACTTTTAGTTACCTATTGGGCATTTTTTAGCAAAAATGACTTTTTAGTTCTTTTGTTGGGATAAAACACAAATTCTGCTGTGAATGAGTGACAGGATACTGGAGTTAATCTGTCTGCTGTTCCAATAGTGGTCTCAGTATGTCACAACTATGTTACAACTGTGTAATTTACTTTTTTTTTTTTTAAGGTTTTTTGAGACAGGGTCTCGCTTTGTGGTTCAGGCTGGCCCTGAGCTCAGCCTCCAACTCACATCACAGCAATCCTCTTGCCTCTGCCTCCCGAGTGCTGGTATTACAGGCGTGAGCCACCACGCCCGGCACTGTGGTATGTGGTACTGATTGCTGCTGGGGTGAGTCTCCACGCCCAGTATTGTATGTGGTTACCGGGATCGAACCTGGGTCCTTGCACTTGCAAGACAGGCGCCAGAACCACTGAGCTATATCCCCGGCCCAATTTACTATTTTTGCCTTTAAAATATTTTGATTCAGTCAAGTGTGGTAACACAAGCCTGCAATTTAGCACTCAGGAGGCTGAGCCAGGAGGATTTCAAGTTCGAGACTATCTTGAGCTACCAAGTTGAAGGCTGACTTGAACTACACTGTAGTAGATAGTAAGATGCTATGTCAAAAACAATAATGATAATTTAATTAATTTAATATTCTTTTAGAATAAGTATTTCACAGTGAAGTGTTATCCTATTTAATCAAACACTTCAAACTTTTTTCCCCAGTAGTATGGCCTGATCCCTGGATCTCTACAACCTCTCTCAATTTCAAGATAGAGACACTTAAAGTTACTAAATTGCCTAGGCTGGGCCCAAACTTGTGATCTTCTTGCCTCCCAAGTGCTGCCAGACTTCTGGGATTATAGATATATACCGCTACCCGCAGCTCCCCAAATAAAATTCTAAATGAAGATATTTTGACTTCCAGCTGACTTTGGGAAGTTTTAGAAGGCCTCTGGATTATCTCAAATGAATTTGTTTTCATTATTATAAAAAGATATTAAGTTAATTACACTTATTTAATACATTAAATTTATACAGAAGATATTGTCAAAATGATATTTTACCTTTTTTGAGTGATTTCTTTGGATATATTTATTAATAGTGTTTCAGAAATTATATGAAATTCTTGGAAATCTGATAGTCATAATCTCTCCTAGATATGGTAATTCTGTCAGTATTAATTTTTGCTTCTTTAAAATATCAAGTCATAATTCTGTCAGTATCCCTGTCAACATCATTAATAATGAACTTTAATCAGATTTTAACTGAAAATGGCAGTTCCAAAATACAACCTTTATGAGACCTGGAATTGAGATACTGAAAAACAGCAAATTAGTGAAGTGGAAAAAAGTAGATCCTTGAGAATCAGGAAGCAGCGAATAGGAAAATCAGAAATTTTAGTATATGTGCTGCCGAAGCGAGCACAAAAATCAGAAATTTTAGAAGGGGTGAAGAAATGGAGCATGACAGAGGAAAGAGCAAAGGAGGTGGGAAAGCTGACCCCTCCCCCTGGGGAAGGAGACGTGTCTCCACCCACACCGAGAGCTCCGTTTCTTGCTGGCTGTTGGCCAGAGTCTGTCCTAGTATCCTGTTACTTGGCCATCTCCAAAGTAAGCTTCCTTCACGGAAGCCTCAGATCCAGCACAGGAAAGAGTTTCCTTGCAGGATGGACATTCTGAGAACATGTACTGCAGTTGCAGAAGTGGCTTCCTAGCACTTTGCTATGTTGGGGGTTAAGGAAAATTCATAGTTCCCACTGACACTCAAAGAGAGATGCTAGGTCTCACAGGTTGAAACCTTCAGGAGGGACTTCGAGAAAGACAGTGGAGTGGTGAGCAGCAGAGAAACAGCCTCTCTGAAATTTAGTGTTCTCACACTAGAACATAGCAGCACAAGGAGGAGAAAAAAAGGGAAGTTGGTCCCCAGTCTTGGGAAGAAGCTGAAGTGAGAACTGAAGTCCACAGGGAGAGTGAAGAGAGAGACTTTAATGAAGAGGGAGGTAGCAAGCAGTGCTGTCTCCCAGAGACTCAACACTGGGTGAGGAACAGCGGGCCAAACCTGCAGCTACACAGTGACTCCTGGTGATCCCAGAGGCCTCCATGAAGAGGAACACACCATGGAACAGAGCAGTGGATGCAGAGGACTGCAAAGGCTGGTGAGTTATTCAGGTTTAGACCTCACATGGGAAAGGGTTTTGGCTTGTGGCCATGTCGCAGAGGGCCCAATTGAGTTCAGAACTCAGAACGGCTGTGGACAGATGCCATCTAGTGGCTCCAGGTGCCTGGGTGCAGGTGCTAATCAGTTTGACTTTGCACTCTATTTGCAAGAAGAAATCAGACAGATTCTACAATTCACTGGTAATGATAATACAACACACTGGAACTCACAGGATGCAATGAAAGCAGATCTATGAAGCAATTTATAGCAGTGAATACTCATGTCAGAAAAATAGAGAGGGCTCGCATAAACAAGCAAATGTTGAGCCGCAAGTCTGTAGAAAAAGAAGAGCAAGTCAAGCCCAAAGCTTGTATGAAGGAGGAAATTATAAAAATTAGAGCAGAGGGCTGGGGGTTTAGCTCAGTGGTTCTGGCGCCTGTCTTGCAAGCGCAAGTAGCTGGGTTCAATCCCTAGTAACCACATAACAATACTGGGCGTGGAGACTCACCCCAGCAGCAACTAGAGAGAGGTCTAGAAAGGAGGCAGAGGCAGGAGGATTGCTATGAGTCTGAGGCTGGCCTGCATTACATGGTGAGTTACTTGGTGTGCCAGCCTGAACTACAAAGTGAGACCCTGTCTCAGAAAAAAAAAAAAAATCAACCAATAACAAATGCTGGAGGGGCTGAGGGGAAGAAGGAGCACTTCTCCACAGCTGGCAAGAGTGTAGACTGGTACAACCACTATGGAGATCAGTGTGGAGATTTCTCAGAAAATTAAAACTCGTGGATCTCTTTGACCCAGCTCTTCCCCTTTTGTTATCTTCCCAAGAGCATTAAAAGCACCATAGCACAGCAATACACGCACACCCATGTTTATAGTGGCACGGTTTCTAATAGCCAAGTCTTGAAAACAGCCCAAATGCCCACCAATTGATGAGTTGATAAAGAAGATGTGTTTTTTAAAAAAATATAACGGAGTGCACTCTTCCCTGAAGAGGAATGCGCTTCAGACATTTATAGCTAAATGGATGGACATTGAGATCACACTCTCAAATGAAATAAATTGAACACACATTTCAATACTGCGTTGTTTCTCTGGTGTGAAAAAGCAAAAGTGGAAATAAGGACTAAAATGTATAATACATATTGGTAAAATAGGAAGAAAATGCTCAAATGGGAAGGGGGAACAAGGAAGAAAGGAGGGAGAGAGGAAGGGAGGGACAAGGAAAAAGATGAAAATAGATGAAAAAATGGAAACACTGCTTTTGTACATAGAGGAGGGTTGTTATGGTGAGGGGGAGGGGCAAAAAATAAAAATTTATAATAAAGATAAAACTTCAGGGGGTGTAGGTCACAGGGCACTTTGGGGTGTGTATCTGTCACAGACACTGGTGTTAAGGACTTCATGGGAATTGTGCACACAACTGCTCATGGGAAAAAGGGATAGTTGGAAGGGTGAGGGGACCTTCCTTCCTTCAAAGTGTCATCAATGGGAATGACTTCCCTGCATGTCTGATGAGTCTGCCTGTGTCTTTCTTCTTTTCCTGCTTCAACTAATCACTTTTTGTAGGAGCGATGGGGAGGGGTATGGAAGCGTTTTCGCAAATGTGTTTGCTTTTTGTTACAAACCTCCACTGAGACTGTTAGTCAACTTGAGGAGAAAGAGCTTAGGGTGCCTTCCATTGGCTTCCATATTGGACGCTTTTAAAAGAAAGAGATTAGAAAATGGCACACTAACGGCCGGGGATTTAGCTCAGTGGTTCCGTCGCCTGTGTTGCAAGAGCAAGGACCGGGGTTCAATCCCTGGTAAACACATACCATACTGGGCGTGGAGACTCACCCCAGCAGCAATCAGCACCACATACCACAGTGCCGGGCGTGGTGGCTCACGCCTGTAATCCCAGCACTCGGGAGGCAGAGGCAGGAGGATTGCTTTGATGTGAGTTGGAGGATGAGCTCAGGGCCAGCCTGAACCACAAAAGTGAAGACCCTATCTCAAAAAACCTTAAAAAAAAAGAAAGAAAGAAAATGGCATACTAAGTTTCAATTAGCCAGTGTTTTATAAATATCAAAGGCCTAAAAATAGTTCATTATTTAATAATGTGCTTTCAAAAAAACAGAGGGAAGACTTGCAGGAATTTATAGCGATATACTGAGTTTTATGATAAAGTGAAAAAAGTATAAACAAGGTGAATTGAGAAGGTGATATTATGTATCATGTAATATTATGTAAGTAATACATATTATTTCTTAAATTTTACTAGAGAAATGCTACTGATTTGTTTCAAGTTTCCTAAAATTTACAAAGTGGAAAACTCAAAATTCTTATGAAAATTTTGCCTAAGTGAGAACTGTGGTACATACCTGCAATCCCAGGACTGAGAGAGGTTGGGGCTGGAGTACTGCAGGTGTGAGTCCTGCCTGAAGAACTTACAGCCTGTTTCAAAAATTAATAAACAAATGAATAAATAAATGAATGTCTGGGGATTTAGCTCAATGGAACAGTGCTTCTGGGTTCAATTTTCAGTATTAAAAAAGCCTAGTCATAGAAAAATCTCTTGAGATATGGTCATTATAATTGTAACCATTTATTGGGCACATTGGATGGGACAAACAGTTCATTTAATGTGATAAGAATAAATTTTAAAGTGATTTTTATTTTGCTGATAAGTGGAGATTCATAGAGATTCAGGGCACTAGTCAAGCTCCCAGTGTGGACAGGGTTGAACTTGGTTTTCCCTGGTTCAAATCCGTCATCTCTCTTCAGTTTGCATGGACGAAGTGAGCTGACTAATCAGTGGTGGTAAACAACAGGAACACCTGCCACCTGGTGTTTACCCGGCCTTGCTCAGGTTCTTGTGTCCTTCAAGCTGCCCTCTTCCTGGTACCAACCGGTGTTCTCAAAATACCAGGCTTCACCTCCATTGTTCTTGATTACTTTAATACTCAGGGTTTTCTTCAGACTTCTTCCTTTCTGCAATTTCATTTCCATGTTGAGCACATTTTTATCATATTAATCAGCCTGTTTTCAGGAAGTTATCCTGGGACTTACCCCAGGTATTGCATACATTAAGCACAGAGCTACACATTCAGTTCCAAATAATAGTCCTTCTAATGCATTTGCAGGACTATAAGCTAGCATAGGCTTATGCAACAATTTGCTAGTCTGAATGCAAGCTTGGTAATGGGATTGAACCCTGGGTTCTCACATGTTAAGCACTTCCTGTACCCATCAGCTACACACCTAGCATCTACATACTTGATTTTGTGAATAGTATAGGTATATGGCTCAGTGGTGTAGTGCCCTGTATTCACCCCCCAAACTGTCAAACATTTTTAAAAGGGTAAACATAACCCAGAACTGATTTTTGTAACACATTTGCCATTCTTGTTCAGTGGAAGCTAGTGAATAAACTAGCTCACACTCAACGAAAGGGGACCATACAAAACAAGGACCCACATACCAGGAGGGGACCTTGGGGACTATCCTAGAGGCTGCCAGGTTGTACTGGACAAATATTTAAAGAGTGCTATATAGTGTCACATACTATGAGGAGGCATAGGTGGGATCAGCTCCTAAGCAAAAACCAAGGACTTTCTATGCTCAGCAGTGAAAGGTTTTTCTTTTTTCAGAGTTTCAGATTTGTAAAGACATGGGGGTCAATGAGTGGGAGTGAAAGAACTAAGAATCTCTACCTTTGTAGCAATGATCCCTTCTCTGCGTTATGGTGACTGTAAAATCAAAAGCTGCAGACTACAGGCACCATGATAGCAATGTAATGTAAGCTAGGGATGAAAATATCATTAACTTTGCAGTCACAACTGTATTAGAATTCCAGCTTTTTTAACTTATTGGTAGACGTGTGTTCTTAGAAAAATCATTTCAGTTCTTTTAGGTTCATTTTTTAAAAATTTGGCTACTGTATTAGAGTGAAAATTAGGGCCTCACCCTTGGTAGGCAGGCATTCCTCAGTCCCATTTTTTCCTTTTATAACACAAGCATGATAGTGTTAAATATTGATTTCCAGCTTTTACTACACCTGCGAAGCAGCTATTGAGAACCGTGAGTTATGTAAAACATTGAAAACTATGGACGAAAAACTTTTTAAATGACGTCTTCCTTACAGTTTTTATTTTATACTTTCGAACGATCTTTTTAGGCTTAGTCACACATTTTAATCATGTTTCACTATTATGCATGTATTGAAAGAAAAATACATTTCCTAAATTCTTAGGTCTTCAAAATATACTGTCTCCTTTTGGAATAGTTTAATAGGTTTGTTAACGCCCATGTTTTGTTATTTTTATTTTAATAACATGTCCTGTGTGATTCAGGTTTGTCCAAGTATTATAATTTCAACATTTAATCATTATGAAACGTTACTGAGAGGTTTTCCTGTTTTTGTAAACGTACCAAGGAGGGGTGAACATAGGTGCTAATCTCGCCACACCTCTCTGTTCACGCGCTCACGTGGTTCCCGGCCGCTGTATCACTCACTGACCACATCACTTTTGCATATGGTTTTTTTACACACGTTTCCTGCCTTTTGCTCTAATTTATTGAAATCGATTCAACTTTGTCCACTGACCCTCCCATGAGCATTTTATTTTGAGAGCCGGGTCCCCACCCCCTCAGCCCACGTGCGCGCTATCACCGCTCCCGCAGCCCAGCGCCCGCCGCCGGGGCGGAGTCAGGAGTGACGCGTACCCGGCGGGGCGCTCCCGGAAGTGACGCAAGGCGTCCCGTGCGTTCAGGCGGCTGCGTCGGGCTGTAGGAGAAGATGGCGGTCTCCACAGGTCGGTTTCTGGGACGGGGTACCTGCTTTCCCGCTCGGACCTGGCAGTACCCTTTTGCCTGTTCCTGATGGCCGGGCGCTCATCTTGTGGGGGAAGCCGGAGCGCGCTCTTTGGAACACTGCGCACCCTGTGCAGCAAAGCCCGGGTCGGGGCAGGGTCCGGGTGGAACCCGCGCGGATGCCAGGGCCTGGGGCGGCAGTCAGGGGTGGCTGGTCGTGCTCGCGCGTCGGCCGCGCGCTCCTGGCTGGTGGCCGAGTGGACCAGGGTCCTTCTGCTGTCGGCCTGAGTGGTAGGTTGAAGGTGCTGGGGAAGGAAGGAGAGGAGGCCCAAGGTGGGCGGGTGTCAGCTTCAGGTACCAGAGAGGGGTCGCGCCTTGGGGCTTCCTGGGTAGAATCGAGGTGTTCAGTTCTCCCAGACTCGATTTAACATGGGTGGGGGAGGAGGAGACTAAGGACGAGAGGACGATTGCTCTTGGACTGAGAGATAGGTGATTATTCTTACCTGACTGTGTTATCTTTTTTTCATTTAAGCGAAAAACTGCAGTGCAGACAAATTAAAAGCATAGAGCAAGATGAAAGCTAATTGAAGAACAAGTGGTTTCTTAGATAAGCTGTTCAACTCCTCCCATACTGAATACAGTGTTTGGTTTCCTCTGAGCACAGACTTTGAAATTAAGTGTTAACGCCGAAGCTTTAAAAATTTGACCATTTCGAAAATGTTAATAAATTAGAAGTGTTGTTTTACTATTTAAAAGATAGTATGTGTTTTATTGGAACTAGGTTTTAGAACTGTGATTTAATATTTTATGCCATCATTACTTAATAAAGTGAAAATTTCAAACCTATATGTATTAAAATAGAAGGCTTTAAATGTATGTTTCATTTGGTAACTTCTAAGGTAATGCCCCAGGATACATTCTGCATGTCTATGAAATTGTCTTTATCATGTGTATATGTTTTATAGGTGATAAAATCTTTAGTAATTCCTGCTTGGAGAAATAGTTCAATACTTTTAGGCATTGGTAACTAGCAGGACAGATTATTTTAAAAATGGTAGTGTTCAACTTTAATTACTGTACTTGCTGTTTGAAATCCATGTGCTTGTGAATGGGGCCATATTTGAAGAGTTGTGCTTTAGTACGTATAGTTTTTTTATTCGTATATGTTTGCAGTGTATTAAATTACACTCATTTTGAGAAATTGGAACATATTCTGTGTATTTTATCTTGATTACTTCTGATACTATTTTCTTTCCCCCTACTCGTCCCTCATTGCCTTCCCTATTTGTTTTGTACGATTGCTCCTTTATTATATTATTCATATTTTGGATTTCTTAAATTTTTTATTTTGGTACTGGGGATCAAACTGAGGCCCTTGTACTTGCCAAGTGGACTCTGCGCTACTGAGCTGCATCCCCAGCATAGGTTTCTCATACAAGAAAGCCATATGGTAATTATTCTGCATCTGATTTGCTTCACCACTTAACATCATCTCAATATATTTTTCTACAAATGATTTAAATTTATCTTTTCTTTTGTTTTTCTGAGACAGGATCTCACTGTGTAGTTCAGGCTAGCCTTGAACTCACTATGTTGCCCAGGCTACCCTGGAAATTTCTGTGGTCCTTCAGCCTCCACCTCCCGAGTGCTGGAGTTACAGGCTTGTGCCACTACACCCAGCTTAATTTATCATTCTAAATAGCTGAATGATATTCTATTGTGTAAATATATCACATTTCGTTATCCATTGGTCTTGTAAGATATTTAGGCTGCTTTCATACTTTGGCTGTTATATACTATGCTGTTGTAGTCACATATGCATATATTACTGTGATATGATTTCTTTTTACTCTTTTGGAAAAATACTCGAGAGGTATAGCTGAGTCAAAAATACAATACATGTAGTTTTCCTGAAAATAAATAAAAATGTGTTTGATAGTTGTCATTTTGTTATTGTATTATTTAAACATAATATATTTTCTAACAGTGTATATATGAAAGATTAAGATATTTTGAAAAGACCAGAGACTATATAATATTAATGGCATAAATTTTTGTTAACCACTTTTAGTTGTTTGCAGATAATTATTAGAATATTTGCTACACATTAGAAGCCTCTATATTCCAGTTTATATTTCAAGATTTTGTTCATTACATTTTACTGATTTGTGAAATTTGAAACCATGGCTTAAAATATACTTTCAACAGGTACCTTTGTATTCTTTTTTT
>PVIR01035670.1:0-16294 GCA_004026965.1 Petromus typicus | reverse complement strand
ATAAATTTGATTTTTATTATTTAAAATCTCTACAATAAACATTTAAAATTTACTACTAGTACTGAACACCTAGTAATACTAACATTTTTAGCATAAGATATGCTGCCACCCCAAATACAATCTATTTTTAAAGAATACAACAACCTACCTGTTATATTATTCTTTCACAGAATTTCTTTAGATACTTTCCATACATTCAAAGCCAAAAGTTGGTCTCATTTTTAAAGACATAGAGTTGGTCTATTTGTCAGTCATGGTACATTTTGTTAGTACTTTAGAAATCTAATGAATTAAGTATTCAAATTAATATTTAACTGAATTTCATTTGTAATCTTTTAAATTCTGTTCATTTGTTTTACATTTACAGATAAAAAGTATGCCTCTGTTTTGTGGAAGGCAGGAGATTCAGAAAATTTAGAAGAAAAAATACTACTTATATATATTTACTATATTTCCTTATGATTATATTTTATTTATGAGATAAAATTTACATATAAATGACAAAATGTATTTTTTGTTATTTTCTCTTAACATTTAAAATAATTTATAAATACAAAGACATATATGGGTAAAGTTAAGAGGAAGTAATGAACATCTCCCAAGTATGTTAATACTGTGCAAGTCTTGTAAAAATTTCAGCTATTCTTTCAAATTGTTTTAGTGATAATTGAGTCCATGTGTATCCATAATCAAGGGCAGAAATACAAATACTTATGTTAATATTATTTAAAAGAATAGTCTATTCTTCAGTAGATTATTGGCTATTTTATGTTGTTATGGTTGATTTTCCCCTGTTTGTTTCAAACTACTTGGATAGATTCTTCCATAAACTAGGCAGAATAAATTGGAAATGTATTGACTAAATTGTTCAAGGTATCTTGTTCCAAAGAAAGAATGATACTTTTGTTAATATTTTATAGCTTCATGCTAATGAGGAGATTCTTAAGCTTGCAAGAGAGCAATTTAGGCCACAAAGTATAAGAAACTTTGTAAGTAGAAGAAATGAACACTGAACTCTGTACTAGAATGTTATAGCCTTCTTCTGTGTTTTCATCATCAGCTAATAAGGCATCCCGCTTAGTTATCAATCTTCTTGGTCTTTGGTATCTCAAGGCTTGATTTTAAAACCTGAAAATCTTCTTTAGTTAAAGGAAGGATGAGGCCGAGGAACATTAAAGGAAACAGTACAAATGAGCTCTGTTAGCAATGATCAAAAGCAAAATGAAAAAATGTTAGTAGGCAGAGGAAGGTTACCTTTTCTAACTCTGGCTAATGATTTTTTTCCCCTTTAGATTCAACTAAGATCCTAACCTCAAAGCCACTCAGTGTAAAGTTTTTGTTCTTGTTTTTGGTTTTAAATTCTATCCTCAAAATGAAGTTTCTAAAACCATTAGGCTTGTGGAAAGAACAGTGAATTAGAGCTTAAGGGTTGATGTTTTTCTGTCTATTCTCCTAGCTCACTTCTTGTGGTGCTTAAGACATACCTTACTGTCCTTGGCCCATATTTTTATTCCTACTGGGGGAGCACAGAGAACATATCCACCAGGTTTCCTTGACCTGTGTGGCATGGTTTTACATTTGTTTGGAATTATTTCACCCAATAATTAAAATTTTGTCATTACTGTTGTGAGGGGTGAAATAAATATACTTTAGTGCTTTCCTAATTCAGCAATGTGAGTGGATTCCTGTGCATTTCAATTCACTAAGTATTTCTTTTTGTGTCCAGTGTCAGTAACTTCTCAGTGGTGCTCAGTAGTCTTATGAGCCGTGTAATGGAGCCACCTGTCATTGGTCACATTTCACATGACATGCACATGTTGCTGTTTTCTCATTGAATTTTATGATCCAATCATCACCTTGAAGATAACTGATGTAATATCATTTCATATGCCATATTTTGACATTGAACAAATATGCACAGAAAAATTATGCTATGTTTTGACAGTGTGCTTTGAATATTTTCCCTCAAGTTATCTGAGACAATCTGTTAGTAATTATGTTGTACAAGAATCCATAAAATCATAACTAAACTTTGTAGCAACAAGTAATAATAACTTATGAGATGTGATGATATAGACTTTTGTAGAAGAGCATATGATACTGAATATTGATAATGTCACTAAATTTTATCTTTAAATATTATTTTAAAGTGGATTCTGTTGTTTTAGAATGTGGATGAATTTTATTCTTTTTTTTTCCTACTGCCCAGAGGAAGCTGAGGATAGACCTAGATTTTTAGCATGCACTAGGATAGCATTAAGGAAATATATGTTCACATTAACTCCATATTGCATCAAACCCAGTAAATTTCTATGAATGGCAAATATTTTCTACAGTCTATACATTCAAGGTCAGCAGGTAATGACTTCTTTTTATTATGTTCTTCATCCATAAACCTCCGTTTTAGGAAGGACACACTAATATAGAAAGCACAGTTACCAGGAAGCCAAGGGGTATCCTTATTTTTTAATTTGTTCTTTAACACACTAGTCACAGATATTTGCAGTAGATTTTGTAAAGTACTTTCTGTTGCTTAGAAGGTGAAGCTATTTTAGAATCACTGAATGATATTAGACAAGTAAAGTCTTCTTCAAACTATTTGTTCATTTAAAAATTTAAATCTTAATCATTACTTTGTTCAGTATAATGATTACATTAATTATAAGAAATTGTTACATATACATAAAATATATCAATTTATATTTTCTCTTCTCTTTATTCTTCTTTTACTTGCCAGCATCAGGTTCATTTACTGGTTTTATAAGTTACTACATAGTTAATTATCATAGATATAAATAAACAACCAGATAAGTAGGCCAAAGACATATAAAACATTTAAAACAAGGGTCAGGGATATAGCTCGGTGGTTCCGACGCTTATCTTGCAAGAGCAAGGACCCGGGTTCGATCCCCGGTAACCTCATAACAATACTGGGCGTGGAGACTCACCCCAGCAGCAACCAGTACCACATATCATAGTGCCGGGCGTGGTGGCTCACGCCTGTAATCCCAGCACTCGGGAGGTAGAGGCAGGAGGGTTGCTGTGATGTGAGTTTGAGGCTGAGCGCAGGGTCAGCCTGAACCACAAAGTGAGACCCTGTCTCAAAAAAAACAAGAAAAACAAAACAAAACAAAAAATATTTAAAACAATGGTACTAATTTAAGGTACGTTTTTGGGTACAGTATTCATGGTCAGGGTACATAAAACTACACTTTGACTACGCTGGGTAATAATCACTTTTTCCCCCTCTCTTTTTTCCTATTAGCTGTCATTTATTTTATATTTTATGTTAAGTGAAATAGGTGAAACATAATCTTAAGCATTGTATGGTTCCTCTTCTCTGAAGCACTCAGAATATTTGCTCAGTTTATGAGGAGACAAAGAGTAGCTTTGACCAAATAATTGTAAAAGCTGGTATCTTCAATTTCCCTGTCTCCCTATGGCCATTATATATGGAACAAACGACACGCATGTGAGCCAGAACAGAGGTTATATTGGCTTGGTTTGCTGTTTCAGTGCATAATTATTCTTAAGAGTGATGATTAATCCCTCTCTTGTAGGGAGGCTGGACAAGTATATCCTCAAGATCATAGGAAGTGACACAAGAACCACCTTTGTGTGCAGAGCTGGAAGCTGATGTTAATGTGTGCTTGACCTGTGGCAGAAATGTGCAGCGCCTTCTGATGGAAGCCAAGCAAGTGCCTTCTTCAGCATTTGGAACTTAGGTGTAAATCTGAGGGACATCAAGCAAATGGAGAAGTTCTTGGCAGCAGGAGTCGGGAAAGCTATTTGCAATGGGCATAAGGGAGCCCTTCTGAGCCCATGTTTTCCACATCCTCTGTCCATAACTTGGCTATTGCAGGACAGGCATGAGCTGCATAATTCATGATTTCCACTCAATGGTAAGTGTCTCTGTCCCTAGGAAATTTTCATCCCATCATCTAATGCCAAGGGATGCATCTGAGTATTTCTTTAAATTTATTTAGAACTAAATTGTTATGAAGAACATTGTGGTTCTCATGTTTTAATTACTGAAAATTAATTGAGGGTTCATGGTGAGTGAGGGTTCATGGTAGTCATACTCTGTGAACTTTCATTAATATTAATTTTTTTGAGGGTTGAATATTTAATTTGGTACCTGGAATTCATTTTCATTAAATTTAAGTCAAATTTTAAGTGCAAGTGATCACATTGGTTCATCGCAATTGGGACAAAGATGGTGCTTGGCTCTTTGAAATGTAACAGCAGAAGGTAGAACAGGAGGATTGTTCAGACAGCTGTAATTGATAGTGGATTATTTTCATTACATAGTAGAGAAAAAGGAACTTGGAGGAAACTAGATTTTCCATACTTCCTTCTTTCCTCCTTCCTTTTATCTTTCATTCATCTCTTTCTTCTATCTTTCCACTGTGAGGAAAGTTAGAGAGCAAATTTAGCAATGTTATGAACAATGGGTACTTGGAATATTTGGACTGTGGGTGGACTTAATCTGGGTACAAGAAAATAGTCATGTACTAATAGCAAAAATATTTTCTCTGAGATTATTAGCAACTTCTGATGTAAAATGTTTTTAGTCTTTTTGAAGTGTTCTTGATATGCAACCCAGAATACAATGAATACTAAATATATACAAAGAAAAAGTAGATTCAGACACTTATTTCTAAGTTATTGATTTCTTCCGAAGTAATCTTTATGTTAAAGACAGTGTACATATAATATTATAGCCCAAAAGTCTATAAAGAAAAAAATTGAAAAAAGTGAACACTCACATTGGGAATAGAACATCTTCCTGTAAATTTTTGAATTACTTAAGGTAACTTAAGCTATCTATATAATATTAAATATACTTTAATATACACATACAACATCTATTAAGGTAATAAAACCCAGAAATGTTGCAAAAATCTGAAGTGTGCAGAACATGATAAGTAAGGGAAGCTGCTGATCCAAATGGAATTACCATTTTTGGGTTTTGAGGAATCCTCATACTTATTTCCATAGTGTATGTAGCAGCACTCACTCACACCAACAATATAGGAGGGTTTCTTTTCCTCTGGAGTCTTTTCAGTATGTGTTATTATTTGATTTCCTGATGATAGCTTTCTCTTTTTTTTGGAGTAAGATGGAATCTCAGTGTTGTAATTGGCATTTTACTAATGATCAATGATGCTTAACTTTTTTTTTAAATGTATGTATTGGCCATTTGTTGTTCTTCTTATGAGAAATATCTATTCATTTCAGTTATATAAATCCATTTTTATTAGTTTCTTTAATTCAAAGGATCCAAGTTTTTGAGTTCTTTATATATCCTATGTACTACTCATATGTCCAAGGCATGGCTGGCAAAATTTTTTGTTCCATTCTGTAGGATATCTTCTTATGATGTTAGTTGCTTGTTTTTCTGTGGAAAGCTTTTTAATTTGATGTGAGCTTTTTTATTGATTTTTAATGTGATCTCCTAAGCAATTAGGGGTCTGTTCAGAAAATCTAGCCAGCACTTAAGACTTTGAGTTTTATCAATTTAGCTTCTGACAGATTAAATGTTTCTGCTTTTATATTTAGATATTTAATCTTTTTTATTTTACTTTAGTATATGGTGAGAAATACGAGTCCAACTTCAACCTTCCATGTATATAAGTATCCAGTCTTCTCAGTAACATTAGCTAAAGAGATTATTTTTCTGACATCCATGATTTTAATCTTTTGTCAAAGATTAGATGGCTGAATATTTCTGTGTTGGTTTCAGCATCAGCTATTCTATTCTTTGGATTGTATGTCTAGTTTTATGCTAATTTCATGCTACTTTTATCGCCGCAACTTGGGGATAAAATCACAGAGCTGTGATGCCTTTTGCTTTGCTCAAGATTGCCTTTGCTCTTCTGGGTTTCTTCTGTCCCCACGTGAATTTTAGCATGGTTGTGTCTAGTCATGTGAAGCATGCTCCTGGTATTTCACTGGAATTGTATTACATATCTCTATCAGTTTTGGAATTATATTCATTTTGACTGTGTTGGTTTTGCCTATTCAAAAAGTATTTCTTTTTATTTTTTGATGTCCTCTTCGACCTCCCTTTCCAGAATTTGGTAGTTTTTCTTGCAGAAGCATGCCATTTTTATTAAGTTATTGCCTATGTATTTAATTTTTTCTTGATGTTGTTATTAATTTTATTATTTTCTTAATTTCTTTCTCGTTTGGTTCATTATTGCTGTACAGGTATGTTGATGAGTTCTATGTGCTGATTTTGATTCCTCCTACAATGCTGAATTTGACTGTCAATTCTAAGAGTATTTCGATGGGAATTTTTGGATCTCCATATAAAGAATCAATCAAGTCATATCATATTCTGGTACAAACTCTCAATGTTGAATGTGATTATGATGTGTATTCATAACATACTAATAAAGATTTAAATTAAGAAAAAAGAATCATATCATCTGAAAATCATGAAAATTTGAACTCTTCCTGTATATATCTCTTTTATTTCTTTCTCTTGTCTAATCACTCTGGGAAATGTTTGGAGTACTGTAATTGACAAGCATCATGACAGCACACATGTTTTTCTTACTTTTGACTTTTGTAGAAAAACTTTCATAATAAACTTTCCCGTTTATTATGCTGTGGGCAGTAGGTTGGAAACACATGGATTTCATCAGATAAAAGTCCTTTTATGTCTAAACTTGTCAATATTTTGCTCATAAATAAATGTAGGATTTTTTAAAGGTTTTTCTGGATCTATTGCGGTGATCATGTGGTTTTTGTCCTTGTTTCTGTTTATTGATATATTCGACTTTTGATTCGTTTATATAGAACCATCCTTGCATCTCTGGTATGATTCCTTCTTGATCAAGAAACATGACTTTTTCTTATGACTTGTTGCATTCTTTCTGGTTGTACCTTGTTGAATGGACAAGAGTGAATTCTTGGGAGTAACAAAGGATAGGAGGTATAAGAGAATAGTCAGTGTAGTCACATGGCCAGGAGGTACAAGGCAAAGAATGCTGGCAAAGGTGGCTATCTGAGATCAGGAAGCAAACAAGGACTTTGGCTTATACCTTACTCTTCATTCACTAAATCACTTGTTTTTCAATACTGTGATTCTTGATCCCGTGATTCATGGGGAAAGAAGTGGAAAAGCATCATCTATAATCTGAGCTTCAGTTTCTGCTTCACAGGTTATTATTTTGTTCTGCTTCTAACATTTTTTATGTAACAGTTTCAGCTCTTTTAAAATAAATTCTTCTAAATAAATATAATACATTTTTCTACTGGTCAGATTTATCAAATGTGTGTGACTGCCACACAAAAAAACTACCAATTACAACTAGAACATTTTTTTAAAGGAAATTTCTTTCTTCAATGTACATTAATTTAAATGTATAGTTATATACAATGTAAGTGTGTATGCATGCAGAATTTAAAGTGTGACTTCACCTCAAATTCCATTTGAACAGTAAATTCAACCTTGCTAAATTTCAATGATTTATATTTCATATTGATTGGAAAATAAACTTTCTGAAAATTCACACTTATGTTTTCTTAGAAGTAGATACCACATTATTGATTATGTTATTAATTACATGAAGCAAAAGACCTCTTAATTAAAGTCCTATTTGATTTTGGACTTTATGTCATATATACATGACTTCATGTAAATATATGTATAAATTTTTTTAAAAAATAACTATTGTTGTGTCAGTAACTGAAATATCACATGACAGTATTCAAAAAGAAAAAGTTTGTTACAAATACTGAAGGCATATGCAAAATACTGCTGATATTCCTTACAACTAAATGAAGACATGAAAATGATCTATATGTGTTATATAATTGATATATAGAATATAAATATGTATCTCTATGGTTTTTAAATTGGAATATAAATTTTTATATGTAAATTTTGCATATTACACATACATATATGTACCTAATGTTTGAAACATATATCTGTTTACATACACATACATATATACTTATAATTTTTATTATTATTAAGACATTTAAGTGATGCAGTTTCACTAATATTCTAAATTGATATAGATTTGATATCAAATAATAGTGTGATGATATGCAAATAATTTATGTAATGAAGAATTGTGGCAGAAATTTATATAACACCTTTATAATTTGTAGGTTTTTTCCAAGAGAATTCATATGGTTTTCATGAGCTAACAGAAAATTTTAAATATTAAATAAATAGCAAAACAATAAGAATTTAGTCATACAGTAAGCCAGGATAACATTTGTATTTCTCTATAATAAAAATGTTTTGCAATTGTGGGAGTAGCTACATTTATTTGTCAGTTCAGTCCTATCCTATTTCACAAAAATAATTTTTAAAGTTAAATAATGATTTACAAACTCTAAGCTAAAGGCTTACAAAGACACTGATAGAAATAATTTTAAAATTAATCACTTAATTTTTTTCCTTTCCTTAAATTACCATAATAAACTGAATTACAGAACTATCATAGGTTGCTGCAAAAAAATTGTTTAATTAAATCAAAAAGTCATTTAAAATAAACATCCACAAAAGACTATGCATGTAAATTCTATTATTTTCAACACAAGTTATTATCATTGGGTTGGGTATCCTTATACTTTACTATAGAACCACTTTACATGTAAATTGAAAAATAACTCTATATAATTGCCTATATGTATTCATTACTATTTGTTCTGTAAATCTATGGAAACTTAGAATAAAAAAATTAAGAAGCCCTGCTTTGATACTGGATTTATTTTATGAATTTTTTTTTAATTGGACAGCAATTGACCTGTGAAGACCCATGCTTTAGGAAAAATAAACACAGACAACAATAATTTAAAAATCAGAGTGTGACTGTGCTGATCAATACTCAGGTTGGGAATAGCATTGGAGTAAATTTCAAATTAAAAATTTTTGTGAAAACACTTTGACCAGAAGTAACAAGTATCTGAGACAATTGTGCAGAATTGACAAAAAAATGAACTTTTTAGATGTCCCACCAATGACTCTATAGAAAATGCTTCCAGGAGTGTTTGGGAAAAATTAAAACAAATTTTAGAAGGATAGGTTCACTCAAAATTTCTGTTTTCATTTTCATTGGTAGTTTTATAAGAGCTTCAATATAAAAATAGTTTAGGCAATGAACTGTAAGTGTCTTAGGAATATTTTTAATCCTATCACAAATATGTTTCTAATTTAATATAAATCATAGGTACTTCCAAAATTTTACTTTTAAAACATTGACAGTCACAGAGTATGTTCAAATTTTGAGTTTTTCCTAAGTCATTGACTTCACTGATACCCTGTATCCCTGCCTTTCCTCTTCTGCCATGTGTGCATGGAAGAATGTCAAGAATATGAAAAGCTTGTAAAAGTCCAAGTTTTAATGTCTTAAATTCATTGTACCAAAACTTATCATTGAGGGAGAACAAGATATGGTTGCAGTTTAATGTCATTAATCCAGTATAAAACTGAACCTCTGTTAACACTGAAAAATGTCTTTATTGAACCAAGTGCCATTTAGAATAGTGTGATTTATAAGCCTGGTCTGCATTCATAACATCCTCAGCATGCCCAATATTATCTGATTTATAAGGCTGGTGTTTAAAAAATACCTTTAGTGAGTTTGGTGTATGTTAAAATAGTAGAGAAAGTCTTTGCTTCTTTCTCAAGCTTCTGGGTTACAGTCTGAGATGGGCAAAATACATGTTCTCCATTCTTACTCAGATACCTCTCCCATGTAAACTAGGAAAGATCCTCAGCGACTGATAAAGTAATCCATGCATATCTCAGGGAATCAAAGGTATCTAGGTTGTCCATGATTTCTCACCAAAGGGCATATAATGGCAATTACATTTAACAAATTTATTTTCTCTACCTCATGTATATAAAGCACAAAGGGAGCCAAACCTTCTCATCCAAAATAGACTTCCATCTGGCCTATAGTGTCTCTATCCATATAACTCTTATAAATCTCTTCTCTACATTTTTTAACAATTATAGACGCTTTCACAAAGCAGGATTAAACAGAATAGACTAAACATTTCTTGTGGTTTTGCTTAGAAAAGGAAAGTATTAGACATTAACTGCCCTTATCATCATCTAGAAGGTTTAATATATAAAAAGGAAAGAAAAGAAAATGGAAGTAAAGACAAGTCTTAAAATTGTGTCCATAAGAGAATTTAGTTGTCTAGCACAAGCATGCATTATTTTGACGAATGGGAAAATGTACACTTACATTTTACCAAATCCTATGAATTTCAAGAACTGAGGCATAAATAGAAAAGCTCAGTAATGGTTACTCCTTAGAAGAGTATAATGGGAAAAAATAAGAAATACCTTTACTGTTCTGCAAACTAACAACCACAGAACAGATAAAACATGTGTAATGGTTTTATCAAGGCATCATATATGAATGTTGCTCATCTTATATGAAATCCAAGGTAAAAACTGATCTAGGAAACAGGTATAATAAAAGGTTAGTATAGAAAGAATACTTTCAACTGAATACATGTGCATGTGTGAAACATGATTAAAATACATGATGAATGTTTGTGGAGAGCCGCGCTGGTGCCACACCTAAAAGATGGCACTGGCTTCCTTTCTCTTTCCTCCTGATGGCGTGCGCTCCCTCTGCCACATGACTCCTTGTGGGGTACTAGGCTGACTCAAGCATAGTTTGGTTGCTGCGCGGACCAATGGTAGGCCACTACACCTGATCCCCTGATTGGCGGAAGAGATGCATATAAGGCGTTGAGCGGGCTGGGGAAAGGGAGACTCCATTGTGCTGTAAAGGGTACCTGAATAAACCGCTTGAAGAAGAGTTACGGGTCGCGTCTTTCTTGCTGGTCGAGATGGACGCGACAAATGTTTAAATAAAGTAATTTATTATAGTAAAATACACATTACCATTTTTTAATCCCCTTCAGAATTGTGCCTTTTGTTTCAAACAAATTTATCTCTTCATTCTTACTGCTTTGTGGAACAATTCTGGGAGTTTCTTTTGTGTTTTTATGAGATATAATTAAAATTTTGTGGATTCTGCTACCAAATGTGATCCAAAGAGAGTAAGGGCCATAAAAACACTACAGTAAGCTGCTATCCACCTTATTTATCTTCTCTGGCCTCATGTAACATTCGTCTTCCCCTCTAAAGTCAAAATAACCATGAAATGGTATTGATTGATTGTTTTGAACTGATTCAGGACATAGAGGCAATGGTAACAGTGCAACTAATAATGAAGATACATTCAAAAAAGCCTCCCTGAACTGCTCTGCAAAGTGACCAGAATGATGAGACTCATGTGTTTGAAGCAAGAGGGGCATATTTTAGGGAGATTGGTTGCAATGTGTCTTGTTCTATAATAAAAAACATTCACTGTACTGTTTGGTAACATTTCAGATCATTATCCTGCCAGAGTCAATTTAATGGAAGATAATTCTCATGTGAGACAGGCTGGAAACATGTTGGTTTAATAGAAGTAAGTGAAGGATGGCACTACCTATTGTCCAAAGAAGTGTTTCTATGCTTTACCACTTTAGAAATACCTATAAGTGTCGGGCCAGAGGTTCATTAGAAATAGAGAATTACAACTAAAGAAAGAGCAACTCAGAGACAGACACAGAACTGAACAGTATGGGTGATGCTGTGGTCAAAATAGTGAAATAAATTCTATAAAATGAAAGAGAATGCCCCTGATGAGAACTCAGAAGGGAAGAGCATGCAGAAAGAGATGTCAGAAAAGTAGAAGGAAATTCATCAGTGAAAGTGGAAAAGAGATTTAAAGAGAAAAGAGAAAACAGTGAGGTTCAACATTATAGAGGGAAGGGTAATATTGATACAAATGACAGAATATAGAAATTGAAGTCAAATTCTTGCACCAAGAGAGGGGAATAATTATGTAAGCCACAGCAGAACTGCTTGAGGAATTTTACAAGAAATTTCTAAAATATATAGAAGAAAGTCACTTGTAAAAGTAATTTTTAAACTGATCTACAAAATTTTTTAAATCTTGATTTTTTTTTAGAAATGATTGAAAAACTTATAAAAGCTAGCAATTGTTTAAAATTATGTTCAGGTCACA
Source organism: Petromus typicus (assembly GCA_004026965.1). Classification (NCBI taxonomy): domain Eukaryota; kingdom Metazoa; phylum Chordata; class Mammalia; order Rodentia; family Petromuridae; genus Petromus; species Petromus typicus. The sequence continues at coordinate 4,226 of PVIR01035670.1, read as the reverse complement.
TAAATGTGTTGTATAAAAGATATAAAACTAATATTTATAAAAATTCAATAGTGTTAATAAATCACAAAGAGGAAGCTCCTTAATTTCTATGCAATTTCCTTTTATTATGTATATAAAATGTAATGAGGTATATTATTGTAAGCTGAGTATTTCTTTCAAGATAGGAATAAGGGTAAAGATTATATTTTTGCTATGAATTATTTAATGTCCTACAGGAACAAATGAAAAGGAAAAAAACATGATGAATATTACTAGCAATTTGCTCAGTGGTGCACAGTAGTAAGTGGAGGTCTGGTTTTTGTTGTTGTATCTTGATTGTGTAAAGTCATTTAGGTCAAATATTCCTCCTTGTAATGTGAGAATCTATGAAAAGTACTGTAGATGGAAAGTAATTTCAGTTTATGCAAAGATAGTAAAGCAGATCTAAATAGTGGTAAGGTTAGTGTTGTTGAGATATAACATTCTGGAATAATTAGTGTGCATTTTATAATGAATGGTGTAAAAATACTTATAGCTCGTTGAGTAACTCACAAAGGACTGTAATAGTGCCATGAATCTCATAAATCGTCAAGAATGTGCTGATGAACTTGGCTATCTTGACTTTTAGCAAGGAGAATATTTTTTTGTTCAATAGGAAAATTTAGTGAGTGTACAGCTAGGTAGATTCTCAGAAGATCCAAGAATAATACTGTGTGGTTAAGTATTACCTAGGGTTATAAACCTAGTAAATTATGCAATCTTTTAAACACCTTTCCCTCTTTAAATTTTTTTTTGCCAACTCTATACTAGACAATAAAAACTTATACAAAGGATATGTAATCTATTTACATGGAAGTCACTCGTCTCCTCAACAGTGGGAGACAATACAAAATCACATTCTACACAACTTTGAGTAATGTTAGCTGCTGAGGAAGCAACATGTGCATAGGTTCCTTCAGCCCAAGTTTGTTCAACTGGAACCTTCTTATGAACACTGCTTTGAGGGAGCCTTTCCAGCAGTGATCTTTGAAATGTGCTACCTTTTCTAGGTTCTCAATCTCAATTTTTCTTATTTCCTGCATTGTGGAAGAATGATGACAAGTTTGAGGTTAGTTTCTGGTTAGTTACTTTTTCATTGCTGAGACACAATACCTGACATTCTCAAAGGAGAACAGGTTTATTGTAACTCAGCTACAATTGATCTGTAGAAGTTTGGATCCATAGCTGGCTTGCTGCAAGACAAAGAACCATGGCAGAGGCGTCCAGAAGTTAAAGTGCTCCTGGCAGAAGAAAATGAACTCATGTATGCAGTGGGAAGCAGAGAATTCCTGACCGAAGGGCTACAGACTTCCAGGCCAATCTAGCTCCACCTCCCAATATCACATTCAGCTACAGACAAGTCAGTAAACTAACCCACTGATGAGTGTCATGTCCCCCTGATCCAGTCACCTTCCCAAACCCACACCTGTGAGCTCTTAATGTTTTCGGGGACAATGAGAAAAACACTGCAACAGCCTCATCCCAGATTCTCATGGTTCCACCCTTCCATTCCTACCATCTCTCCCCTAATTTAAACCAATGGCAGATGTCACAAGCATCTTAGGTTTTGTTCAGAACAATCACAACCCACAAATGTCTGCAACGAAAAGTATGAACATAAATCAAAGTATTGTATTTTAAAAAAAAAAAGATGGCTTTAATGACCTGAAAGCACACTCATTTTTACAAAATGTGATTTCTGCAATTCTTGATTAGAAATTATACCATAGAGCTTCTGTTATAAAAACAGCATGGTACTGGAAAAATAAAGCCTTGAAAGATCAATAGAACAGACTAGAAGATGCAAAAAGAACCTCAAACACATTCAGCCACCACCTCTTTGACGAAAGGGCCAGACATATTCATGGGAAGAGAGATTTTATTTAATAAATGCTGATGGGATAACTGGCTTTTTACATTCTGAAGAATAAAACTAGACCTATGTCTCTTACTCTGTACCAAACAAAGATCAAAATGGAGCAAATATCTAAGTATTTAAACAAAAACACTAATCTGCTGGAAGAGAGGACAGTTAGAACATCTAAGGCTATAGGAGTAGGTAAAGACTTTGTGAACAAAACCCAGATCACATAACAAATACTACAAAGAATCAACAACTGGGATCTCATCTTATTAAGAAAAAGCTTTCGCACAGCAAGAGAAATTACCAACAGAGTGAAAAGATAACACACTGAGCAGGGAAAAAATTTCAGCCAGCAGTTCTCCAGACAAAGGACTACTACATAGAACATACTCAGAATTGAAGAAATAAGCCTAAGACCAAAATATAAAGAACCACTCGAAAAATGTGCATCTGAAATGAATACATACTTCTAAAATGAAGTACAAATAAATACATCAAGAATGTTCAACAGTGATCATTCAAGAGATTCAAATTAAAAAAAAAAGAACACAGGTTCCATTCATTCTATAAAGAATGGGCGATTATTGAAAAATTCGTCAACAGCAAATACTGACAGGGTTATAAGCAAAGAAGCTTTTCCACTGATGAAGTAGTGTAGATTGGTGCAGCTGCAATGGAAATCAGTGTGAGATACCTCAAGAAACTATGATTAGAGGTTCCAATTGTTTATAGCTGCATAGTTTGTTATAGCTAAATCTTGGAAATAAATGAAATGCCCAACGACTGATAAATGGATAAACAAAATTTAAAAAAATATGTATATATACAGTGAAGTACTATTCAGCCATCGAAGGATAGATGAGATATTTCTACATAATGATGTAGAGCTCTGTGTGCAGAAGAACACTCTTCCATGCAAAATGAATTAGAAAAAAATCCATTCATGCTATTAACAGAAGTTTACAACCTTATTTTATATGTCTAAATACATAGAGTGATTTATTTTAATGTAACAATATTAGAATGATAACATTCTCCAAAAACGTACTATAATACAACTTCATGGTGATTTTTAGCACTACCTGTATTGTGCTGTGGATTTAACCTAACAGTGAGCTTTTTTTCCTTTTTATTTAGAGACAGATGTGGGACCGAGCTCCAGGAGGGCAGAGAGCAAGGTGCATTGGGACCTGGAGGTCCATGGGTATGTTCCTTATTCCCCATCATTTTCTTTTCTTTTATACTTTCCCTCAATTTAAAGTCACCTCCTTTTGGAGCAGCTGATGAGGCTCTGGTCTTGATATTTAACATCCAAACAGAAGTGATCAAGCTGAGTGGAGTGAAGTTAGAAGTACCATATCATTAGTGACAAAGCTGCTTTCATAGTGCCCAAAATTTACAGAATTGTTATTAATTTTAATATTCATTTTAGAGCTATTAACTGTATGGTTATTTGTTGTTGTTTTGTTGTTTTCACTCCCAGAAACTCAAAATCCAATATTCTTCTCTCAGCTCTAGCCAAGGTCAAAAGGACCAGCAATCCCTGTGACTTCTCTTCAATTGAAATAGCAGTAAATCACAACAGAAAGCAGTTTCACCTATTACAAAAATAAGAGGAGGTATAGACATAAAATCCCTCCTGAATGATATGGTTAAATCTAAAATATATATATTTACATATACACAAATACATACACATATATAGTACACTGATTTTATATGTATATATATATATATATATACTGATATATATATATATGTACTGATATATATATATATATAATAGTACACTGATCTAATTATGGTATATAGCTCATATTTGAATTTACACAACTGTATGTGTTAATATATTTAAAATATCTGGGTTTGCTATTTAAATAACAAGATATATATTATTATTATTTGTAAATAATGGCACCATCCCATTTAGGGCAAATGTGTACTTTCTTCAAGTGCTTTAAAAGACAAGCTTTTCAACTTTAAAAATTATTATAAGGTAGCTAAAATTTATGGTGACATTTTGGCCATTCTTTCTGGTGTTTCAGATTACAGTTTCAGTACAAACAGATACACACGCAAATGCAAATAATAAATTCTTCTTTGAAATAATTGTTTTGTGAGCCTTTTCTTGAACAAAAAACTATTTCTTATATAGCTTGTCCTTAAGCTAATAAAGGTGGCCTTCAGACCTTGTATTATAATTCTTCACATAAACGTCATTTTATCTCAGAAGTACTATTTTTCACTCTTCGTTGAAAATAGAGTGGCTCGGTCACTGAATCTGCGCCGGGTTTGGAGTTTGCTTGTCTCCAGGCCCACGCCGGAGGAGCGCCCAGGGACTGAG
>PVIR01035669.1:0-16321 GCA_004026965.1 Petromus typicus | reverse complement strand
GGTAAGCAGAGGTGCTAAGACATTATCATCTCACTGATCTTTCTCTATTCCTCCTCCTTCTCTGGATGGAAGCACATTTGCATCCTGAGGGACCCTGAGCATTGTCCAGATTTCCCCAAGGCTTCCACAGTGGGACATCCCGTCTCTGTGGCCTCAGCTACTGTGGGAGTGTTTACCCTACAGCAATTAACTTTACCACGCGTCTTTGTTTTAAGAGCAAACTGTTGAGTATAAAATGCTTCTTGGAAGGAAACTTAAGTGTTGTGGCATGTTATTCTGTGTGTGTGTGAGAGAGACAGAGAGAGAGGCAGAGAGGGAGAGACACAGAGAGACAGACAGAGAGAGACTGACAATAAGAACAGACCCTTCCAGGTCCCATCTCCAGTGAGCCACCTCCAACCAGGTCCCACCTCCTGAGAGCATATCCAGCTATGGCACCCCCATGACCCAACTGCCTTTCAAAAGCCTCAGCTCTGAACACACGGAACTTCAGGGAATATTTTAGATTTAAATTAGGTCTGTGCAGCTGTAGGCATTTGTTTTCTTTAAGGCAAAAATTCTCATATACATACAAAGAAGCCCATACTGCTTCCTTAGTGCTTCACAACAGAAGAAGGATTTCAGGCCTCTTTGGCTATTGAAATAAAATATTAATAAAAGTACATGGAACAATGGTGTGCAGACTGAAAAATTCCAGTGATGTTTAAAATTAATATGATTTTAAATTAATATAATTTTAAATACAGTTTAAAAAAAAACAATTCAATGTTTCAACCAAAATGAAGCTGAGGAAAAGAACTCATTCTGTCCCAGGGTGAGCAGGGGTTCAGAGCTCTTCTCCTTTGAGCTCCGGCGACTTTCTCACATCTCGCAGGCAGCTGGGACAGTGAGGACGCTCGCTTACCCAGCGGGGCCGCGAGAGCCTCAGCTCACGCCGGGTCCAGTAAACGTCTCCACGCACACACAGCATCATCTCCCGCAGCCAGTGTTGCCAAGATCTCACTTTATTATTTCCCGAAGGAAACTTTCTAAACATCTAGCTGCTAGCAACAGCAGCTGAAACCACTAATAAAGTTTCCAGTGTTGAGACCAGGCTGTGCCCCCAGCAGTTCAGGGCTGTGGGTTTAGAAGTGGTCCAATTCTAATCAATGGAGCAGTGTGGCAAAAGCGACTTGTTAGACCCCACACCTGATCTTTCACTAGAACAAAGCAGCTCGGCCCAAGCAGGTAGACTCTTGGCTTTCAGATCCCAGGTGAGGAGAGGCTCTCTGTGGAGGAGAGGAGAGAGCCTTGGTCAGGTTTCCTGCTGTGTCCCTACGCGCCTCACAAACACCCAGAGGCTGTCAGTTTTCATAGCAGTGAAAACAGGAAAAGAGAGAGCTCTCACCTGCTAAGGTCTCTGTGAGGGGGAAACGTTGACAATCTGTGAGACAGTGTGGAAGAACTCTTTTCCAAAATTGCAACCATGTACAATTAAGCAACAAATTATATAGTTTAAAACAGTTTAGTATGCAACTCTGTGACTTTTAAAACATCTGGACACCATTAGATTCCCACCAGGTCGCAGCACACACACCTATAATGTTCTATGCACTGTGCTATGAAGGTAGGGAAATGTTTCTAGCCTTGTGAGGCTATTTTTCGTTTGTGTCTTATCTTTGTCAACTCTTTGTCAATGGGATAAAATGCCCAACTTCTGCACATTACAGGAGGAGCGGTTTACTTTGGCAAGTGGTTTTAGTCCGTGCTCAGCTGGCTCCATGGCAGAGGGCCACAATGGGTCTAAAGGAGTTCCATGGCAAAGGGTATGAAGAAGGGAAGTGCTGAGGGCAAGAATATACCTTTTCTTCTGGGTGTGACAGTGGATGCCTGTAAGAGCACTCGGTAGGCTGAGGCAAGAGGATCACTGCCAGTCTGAGACCAGCCTGGATTGCATAGTGAGTTTCAGGCCAACCTGGACTGCACAGGGAGACCCTGTCTCAACAACAACTACAGCAACGACAACAGAATATGCCCTTTGAGATCATGCCTTTGATGACCCATCTCCAAATGGAGCTCATCTTCCAATAGCACATGGTTATTGAATTCATCAGTGGATTAATCCTGTGATGAGTACAGTGCGTCCGTGATCCAGTCGCCTTTCACATGTGAGAATTTTGGGGAACATTTTGGATCTAAACTGTAACATTCTGTTCCAAGTCCCCAAAGGGCTCATATCCATCTCATTAGGTAAAGTGCATTTAGCCCATCTCTAAGGTTGTCACATTCTTCACAGTTCCAGAATGTTGAAAAGTCCAAGTCCAAAGTCTCCTCTGAGATTCAAGGCAGAGTTTTAGCTGTGAGCCCCATAAAAATAAAAAAGAATGTTAAATACTTCGACATACAATTCCACAGCATTGACATTCCCACTATAAAAGAGAGAGGAGAGGTCTGTAAGTAAGTCTGAAACCCAGTGGGGCAAATACTAACCATTACTAGTTCAATTATTTAAATACAAGATGATAAGAATTGCATATTTTTGTTAATTTTTATAACAGGAAATGTTATCAAACTTATTGAATATAAGAATCAACAGGTTGAAATGACTCCCTAACCTTTGGGATAGTCAATATTGTAAACAAATGCACTGCCCGAGTGATGCTCAGAATCAAATGTTAAGTAATTAAATTCTGTAGTCCAGCACTTGGGACCAGTGTGGTGTGAGCTCCAGTGGCTGGGGCAGCCCTGGTCCTAGAGCACTGCCAATTGCAGCCCACATGGTTTCTCTCGGAGGTCAGACTGTTTCCTGTCCATGGCTTTCCTAAGCTTAGGAACCATGTTCTTGGGACCTCCAGTTTTCGGGTGTCTCCATTGCACTCTTAACTTTACTCTGATAGCTTCACACTGCCCTCTCAGGTATGAGACCCAACTTGACATAAAAACAGCCATTTTGCTAAAAACCTCCACCTTGTATCCTGTAACCTCCCTCTGAACCCAGAACTGGTCTCCTTGGGAATTGTCCACCCTACTGATACATGCAGCTGCAGATTGTATGTTTTCAGAATGGACTATTCTATAGAAACCAGTAATCTAATCATTGGTATTGGCTTCTGTAGCCACTTGCTTCTGCAGCCACTTGCTTCTGCACTTTAGCCGTGGAATAACCTAATTGCTCCTTCCTAGAAGCTACCTGGTAACAAGTGTGTGTGTGTGTGTGTGGGGGGGTAGCAGATTTGCTCTTTAAATGCTGTGCCCCAGTTTACCACTTCACCTTTTTTTTTTTTTTTTTGCATGGAAAGATGGCTCTCAGCTGAGTAATAAAGCTCTTGGTTGGACTTTAAGATCATGTCATGTCCTGAGAGATTGTTTTGGTGGGACTTGGTCCCAACATCAGGGGCACACTGCTTACACCCAGCACTTCTTCTAAAATATTGGTAAAAGCCTCCCTGGCCCCATAACTCTTCCCAGCATAATGTAGATGATGCCAAGGTCTACCACCAGTCAGAACAGTAGTCTGGCCTAGTTGGGTCATGGCTATGGAGGTCCTGTGTGGCTGGATAGCTGGGCAAGATGAGACAAATACCAGGGAACTGGTTTTCTGGGCAGCCCTTCCCAAACAGGGGCCTAGGGTTCTTGTCTCACATTAAAGTGATGCAGCTTTTCACTGAGCCTGGGGAACAGTGGGACATTGTTGATTTCTGAGATGCCCTATTGTCCTGATGCAAAGTACTTGGATTTTTATGTGCTAATCTTCTCAGCAACTATGCCTTCTGTGGCCTCAACTTTGCAGGTGCTTCCTTTCTGATGAAATTGATGACTTTCTGCATCTGCTTCTTGTCACTGATTTTCAAAATCTATAGATACGACTAAAGCCAGCAGTCCTCATAATGTCATGTGAGTGGTAGGCTGCCTTGAAATTTCTTCCAGAATAATTAGACTACTGCTCTTAATCTCAGTTTCCCTCGAAATCTCAGGACATAGGCAAAATGTAGAGAAATTTTTGGCCAGGTTGTAACACACGATCTCTAGGCTAATTGTCAGTGGAGTCCTTGTTCCCACATAAGAGCTCCTGAGTGCTTACTGCCTGCACTTCTGTTAACAGTCCAGTCTTCTTTGCTCCAGCCAGAATCTCCCGTCAAGCTCAGCTTACAGCACTGAGGGCTTCTCTAAGTGGCTTCTCCAAACCTTTCCAAATCAGTCCCATGAACCAGTCCCACAGGTTTCTAAGCCACATTGTCAAGTACAGTCACCATGACTCCACTTCTCTGGTTCCAAACTTTGTCTTAGTTATTTTTTCACCACTGGGACAAAGTACTTATTATTTCCAGTTTAAAAGAGAAGAGGTTCATTTTGGCTCACAGTTTAGTCAGGAGGCTTCAGAGCAGGAATAGAACGGTAGAGGGACATAGCAGAGAAAAAGTGCTTAACCCATGGCAGCCAGAGAGGAAAGGGGAGAGTCTGGGAAAAGGTCAGGGACCCAACGACCACCCCAACCAGGCCACACTTCCTAAATGCACAATGCACTACCAAATACATCAATGCTCCAGTCATTTGGGAAACATTTTAGATCTAAACCATAATGGACTAAATGAAATTGGACGGAAATGGAGTGCATTAATTTGGGGTGGATTTTTGTAGTTTTAATAGGGAGACCCAAGGTCATATGGATTTAAAGAAGATAGAAATTTACTTCTATCCCAAGTGAAAAAAAATTTTAATTCATCAGGATTAGTTTCAGTGGTGAATGATAGAAAACCAGAATAATAGCAACTTAATCCTTGGCTACTCAAAGAGGGATTTAGATTTCAGGAGAGTCAGCATTACCTGAGATCTTTTAAGAAATGTCTAATCTCAGCCCTGATCTTGGCTCTATTGTGAAAACCTGCATTTTAATGAGATTCCCTTATGACTCATCTGCAAATTAATCCTTGAAATGCACCAATTTTGAAAACAGAAGTTTATTTTTCTCTCATATTTAAATTTGGAGGTGATCTTCCTTCAAGGATCAGTGTGTGTTATGTGAAGTCAGTAAATTAAGACTTAAAAAATACTTTTAGCTTTGTTTCTGGGATTATCTCATGGTTCAAAATGGCTGCATATGCACCATACATTACTCATATATTCCATCCAAAGAATAGAGAAATCTCTTACCATCTATATGGACATCATGATCCATTGTTTTGATAAATGCTGATGAATTTCACACCAAGAAAGGAAATGGGAGCAAAGCTAATTTTGCTCTTAAGACATCTGTATTTAAATGGTTCATGGTTTTTGTTGTAGTTAACTACTTGGAATGAGGCTACTGTCATTTTCTTAACAATTCAGAGTGCTGATGCACAAGAGAGAATGTGTGTGGACTGAGGAGACACCATGTTGACTTTGGTGGCACACAGCTCCCTGTACTCTTGTACTGCTGACTTTTTATCTGAGGGTGATTTTGCTTCTTCTAACTTTTCTAGAAGGAGAACACAGCCATTCTTTTGATGTCTGATTTCTCTCATACTACATGTGAAGATTTGTAGTGTCCATTTTCTTCAACTGCATTGTCTGACATCTATTCCATTGACACACTGGTTCATATTTTCAGGGTTTAGTTCTGTTAAAGAGAAAATACCTTTGAAATATAAATCAACTTTGTCAGAAGACTGACTGTTTGGCAGTGGAAGCCATTGTAGACTGTGGCCCTCTTTTCTTCTTGAGCAGGGTGTGGGCTGTTTGATCATTTGGGAATTTAGATGTAAACAGCAGAGAGATTGGTTAGCCATCAAGGGGAATAGGTTATTAGGGTATCAACTTGCTTTGTTTAGGATACAAACTTCCTCTAAAGGGCTCCTTGTGTTGAAAGCTTGGTTGCTGATGGAGTTTTTGGAAAATGATTGGATCATTAGTATTTTAAATTTTTCAGTGGATCAGTCTACTGACAAAAACCGGAATTTGATGGGATTATTAGAAGTGGATGGAAGTAGGAGGTAGTGCCTCATGAAGAGGAATTTATCATGGAGGAGTGATCTTGGAGACTGCATCTGCTCCCGCCCACTCCCGCCAGCTCTCTGGCTGCTGTCAGGTCATAGCTCTTTCAACACTCCTAGCCACTATGGTGCTGCTCTTCATCACAGGCCTAGAAGCAATGGAGCTGGCTGTCTGGGAATCGAAACATCTGAAACCGTGAGTTAAAAATAAATCTCCTTAAATTAGGTATTTGTCACTGTGACAGAAAACTGACTAATATTGTCTCATGGAATCTTTAGTGGTGTTGGCTAGTAGGAAAGAGCTAAAGCACTTTTAGAGAATTGAAGAAGCTGGAGGCTACTGCTCACTAGAAACCATTTAGCTGGAACTATCCTTGTGTCCTTAGCTCAAGAGAGTATGTTTCAGCAGCGAGTGTCCCACTGATCTGCTTTGGTTCACATGCCTGCCTGCCTTCTGCCTTCTTAGTCATGGAGACAAAGAGTAAGAGAGAGAGAGAGAGAGAGAGAGAGAGAGAGAAAGTGAGAGAGATACCTAGACTCTCTGGCTTCTACATAGAAAATTCTCCTGTCAAGGCAAAGAAGACACCAGGTATGAGGTTCCCCCAATATAAGTCTATCGTTAGGAAGGAGATGAGTGCTGAATGGCGATCCTAGAGACTACAACCTGTGGAGGCCATGTGTGTTGCTTTGAAACAGCCAGGGATTTTTTTTAGTTTATATAGAGAGCTTTTTTTTTTTTTTTAATACCAGAAACTGGTATTAAAAAATCCAGCTTCTTAGGAAGGAGTTCACCAGAGAGCTAAAGATGTAGACAATGGAGACTTGTGTAATTTCAAGCACGTAGGAGGTTGGGAGGTCAGTGTCCCAGAGTGCACAAAAACGAAGACATTCCTGGGATGGTTCATAGGGAATAACGGATGACCCTTAGGCCAAGATAATCCTAAATTCACTGGGATTTTATAATCCGAGGAAGTATCAAATGTCTCAGAGTGGCAATAATCCTGAGTTCAGGAAGATCTTTTTTTTTTTTGAGACATCTTGCTTTGTAGTTCAGGCTGACTCCGAACTCACTATGTAGCTCAAGCTAGCCTCAAACTCAGAGCAATCCTCCTGTCTCTGCCTCCCGAGTGCTGGGATTATAGGTTTGAGTCACCATGCCCAGAACTGTGATAGGTAGTTACTGGTGATTGAACTCGGGACCTTGCACTTGTCAGGCAGACTGGGCTAAATCCTGGCCCATGAGTTCACAAGGATCTTATGCTGATGTAATCTTGCTCTTGAGGATCACAATGTCATGGGAGCATTGAGATCTCAGAATGGTTCCCAACACCCTTTCAACCATCGCTCTCCTCACTGATGGCAGGCATTTGCAAAAGGGCAATGACATGGGTGTGAAGTCCAACTGACTGTCCTTACGCATTTTGAATTTGTGATCTGGTTTGCACACTGTTCTCACAACTCAATAAATTGAACTGTTGGGGATAAAAATCCATGAAGTTTCTGGCAATGAATGTGTGGTAATATTATGCATATGTGTGATCCTTTCCCTACAAGTTATATATTATTGTATTAATGAATATAAAATCTGATTAAGAAATCTTTTAGGAGTTTGAATCATTGTTGGCTTTGCTTTTTCAAGGTGACCAGTTTTGTGAATACAATGTGTTCTTTACTTATAAATTACTCCCTCACCCCATGACAAAAGTTGAGGTAGAGACCACCCATGAGTAGAGTCTTGACCAAAACCTCTGGGACTTGTGTACCAGCTGTGAACTGCTGTACACGAGGCATTGACTGGGCCAGCAGGTCAGGGACGGCCCCCCACCCCCATCTAGACCACTGTGGAGCTGTCTAGATTTGGTCCCAAGTGGAAACAATGCTGATCGCTCTACACTGGGACAGAGAAACCCTAACAAGGTTTCAGGTAAATCCCAGGAAATCAAATATGGGCTCACAAGAGAGTGGGCAGAACAGATGCAGTGAGAAGCAATCTCATTTCCAGGGACATCTTTGGAGGTTAACTCCACTATAATTATTCTTTCACATGAAAGGGGCTTAAAACAGATTCTTGAGTTTGAGAGAAGAAATATTTCCAATGAAAATTGCTTTCAGCTTAATGAAATGGAAGTGACTGCATGTTCTTTGGTGTTGCACTATATTAGAGTATTGGGCAGATCACTCTTACAGCTTCATTAAATGGGCATTGATGTTTTGAAAATAATTATTCTTTCTAATTACAAGTGTAAAATGTGTTAATTATAGAAATGCCATCCACAAGCCTCTCACTCAGAGAAAATCACTGATAATAATTGAGTATCTTCTACTGTAATCCCTTTTCCACATGGCAATGTGGCATGAACACTCTGCTCTGTCATGGTATATTCTGATGGAACATGAAAAGGTATCCAGCTTAGACATGTGGCATAATTTATTTATTGATTATATCTAAGTGCTTATTTTGGAAGACTTCCTTTGTGTTCTGTATTTTAAAAGAATGACTCTGTTATTTCTGTTTATAAAGGGGTTCTTCCCACTTTGGCTGGTTTTACTATTTTTCTTAGGTTAGGTATTTCTCTAATAGTCACTGAGCTTCTGAAAATACAAATGGCACTCACTCTGTGCAGATAATTTGATAACATAAGGTTCATATTTACTACTGAGAAATACTCATTTCATTCAATAATGATCAATTTGACTAGCATTTGCCTGTAAAAGTTTTTGCTTTTTGTCCTCTAGAAATTGCCTGTTTTGGGTTTTCTGGAAAGGGTGCACATGGATGTCTCATTTTCTTGATACTGAGGCTCAGGTTCCCCAGTTGAAGTGATATTTGTTTCTGCATCTGCATGGAGATCTTCATGCTGAAGTGATGATATTATGACAGTCTAATGCCATAGACACCTTTTATTAATACAATGAACTTAGAAGGCACAATCAATAGTTTTAGACGTGGTACGATCCAGTGCCAAGAAGGAGGAGGATACACCTCTTTTGGATGCCATTTGTTGCCAGTAGTCACCATAGTTTTGACTTTAATGCATGAAGACATGAAAGAGGACTTCCAGTGCTGTTTCAAAAAGTGATGAAGCCTGTTTGGAGCAAGGGGAAGCTTTTGAGGGTGATTCATGGCAATGTGTCTATTATTATAATGATTATTTGGGACATTTACTGTACATTTCGATCATCCCTTGTATGTTATCTGTCCATGTGGCCAAATTAAGTATTCAACTTTTATTAAATTAGTAAAAGATGTCATTGGATGTGGACAAATTAGGATACTGTTGTGGTTTTCCATGTTCTTATTCACAGCAGGACAAGGCTGTGTGAAAACCAAGGACTGCTAACTGAGTGCCAAGTTAGGTTTGCAGAGTGGACGTGGCTGGTATGGCCTGGAGTGATGGTTCCAGACTGCCGCTCCTGCATATCAAAATGTGCATGTTTGGGAAGTTGGCCCAGGGCTTTCTTGTGCACACTCTTTTGATCCAAATAATGACTCTGGGTAGCTTGAACTGAAGAATACGCTGTTGGTAGAAAAATTTTCTTTCCATTTGGCTTCATAAGGCTTTATTCATTTATTTAAAGAAATCTTGGAATTTGGACTGGGGTGCATCTCAGTGGTAGAGTGCTTGCTTAGCATGTGTGAGGCGCTGACTCAATCCTCACCACCATATGGGGAAAGAAAAAAACAGCAAATGTGAAACCTGGCTATGTATTGGGAGCTCAGAAGAGGCCACTGTAGCAGAGCAAAGAAAATCAGGTCAGTTCAAGCCTGACTAAGTCATCGTGGGAATCACGGTTCAGGACTGAGTGCTGCACATAGCAGGGATACCCCAGGCCACTCCCTCATGTCCATTGTCCCATCTTCACGATCAAACTCTGAACTATAGCTTGTGTCTTGGTTATTTTCTCTTTACTGAGACCCAAAACTCAACACACACAACTTAAACAAAGAGAAGTTTATTCTGGCTCAGACTTTCGGATGTTTTAGTGCAAGGCTGACAGATTTCAAGGCAAAAACTGCACAGTGGAAGGGGCAGCCCAAGAGGACACCTGCTCACATTGTGGGTGCCAAGAAGTACAGCCAGAGAAGGAAACACAGAGCAGGATATATCCTTGTAGGAAATATTCCCAGTGGTTCAACTCCAATCAAGCTTCACCTCCTCACCCCAAGCTGGCTATAGTGCACTGTGATCCAGTCAGTCCCACATGTGAGAATTTGGGAGGTGTTTTAGATCTAACCACAATGTCCTAGCACAGTCCACGATAACTTCCCAATGTGCCTTATTGAGGTGAAGAGAGGGTGTGAACCCATCCCTGTCCCTCCAACACAGAGATGTCCTTTGACTGAGAGAGAAGCTTGGGTCACTATCTTGCTCGAGCCTCTGTTACTTCATTGTCTGCTAAAGCAACTGAAGCAATATCTTAACACAGACACAATCAACTTGGCTCAATGTACAATACCAAGGAATATATGTCCCTCTTTAAAATCCTCATGTCTGCTCAGACCTGGAATTGAACTGAGACCTGAGGCAGCTTCTCTGGCTGGAGGATGTCGAGTGTGTCCTAAGTGGCCTTGTCCCTCTTGTGGCCCTCACCCAAAATGCTACATTCTGTGTGAAGTATACCAAACCCTGTGTTTTTGTTTTGGAGAATTATATGTATAAGCTTTATCAGCTTTTAAAAAAATCATCACTGTCCCTGTCTTTTATTTAAAGATGTATAATGTAAACTATGTAACTTCCAGCAGTGTCCAGAAGAGAGCAGCAGAGTTTGGCTCTTGCTGTTTCATCCTGAAGGGTGAGAAGCCAAGAAGCCCGAGGAGACAACTTTGACTCAGGCTCCGCCCTGGTTTCCCCACAGCCAGGCCACCTGCTCCCCCAAAGTGCAGGGGCTCAGGGGCCCCTCCCTTTCCCTCCTCATCAGAATGCATCAGTGGAAACATTAATTAAGCACCCAGTGTGCCCAGGATTACGTGCAGCATTTGCAGCAGGGTCCTTGCACCACCTCTGAGGTAGGTTCTGTGACTGCCCCTATTTCACGGAGGAGAAAACATGGCTGAGGAAGAAGGCACAGAATGTGCTTGTGATCACGCAGCTGATAAGTGGCAGAGTTAGTCACTGCTAATCCTGCATTCCTGATGTGGAGTCCTGTAGCCTCACACTCTCACTTTCTCTCTCTCTCTCTCTCTCTCTCTCTCTCTCTCCCTCTCTCTTGGTCTCTGTCTCTCTCTCTCATCTAAAGGCAGGCTCTTTTTGGATGCCAATTGGGTACATTTAATATAACATCTGCTCCTAATAATTGTGTAGTTTTACATTTCTGATACAATTTTGATATTGTAGTTCATTTGATTGTTACATTAACCCCGTTTTAGAGATGAGAAAAAGAATCTCAGAGGGAGATAAAAGACTTTGGCTAAAATCATGTGACTAATCAGCAGCAGAATTAGGTGTGGACCTAGAGTTTGGGATTTAGGTTTTTATCCCGTTCGGTTAAGGTACCCAATAGACAGCTTACTCAGCAGACATTATTAGCCCTCACTGGCTTACACATTAAGTATTATATACTCTGCTCTCCAAAACTGTCTTATTTAATTCTCATATTTGGTCTGGGAGGAAAATCTTTATTACATAAATGCACAAACCAACTTAGAAGAATTGAAAAAAACCTTTCAAAATAGGAGAGCTAGAAGATGTCAGAGTTAGGATTTGATTCCAGGACTATTAAATTTCAGACTTCTGTCCTTTCTCCCATGTGAGATATTACTGTGTGTCCAGGGTACATGTTATAAGAGTTGCAGGACAGACATCAAAACCTTGACGTGCAAAAACTTAAACTCGGCATGAAAGACAGACGGCAGCGTTGTGACCATGTGGAATGAAAAGCGCCCTTGTGGTGGATACCTGGGGAGCAGAAAATAAAACCATTGCTTGAAAAGCTGTGGGAAGAGTTCAGCAGAACGGGCGGGGTGCATGCGCCTGGCTTGGCTTGCACATGTAGGGCTGAGCAGAGGAGGAGGGCAGTGAGAGGAAGCTGCAGGGACTAAGGGGGTGGCCAGAAGTTGGCCAGCAAGTAAGTCCTCCCTCTATCCTCTCAACGTCCTCTGTCCACTACGATTCTTTTTAAGAAAACATATTCTCAAAGGGGTTTGATATTAGAAGGCAACTTCTGAAGGACATTGGGACTATGACTATTAGGAATACTTGGAACCTTTAAAAAATCAGTCACGGGCTGGGGACTCAGTGGTTCCAGCTCCTGTCCTTGCTAGTGCTAGGACCTGGGTTGGATCCCTGTTAACCACATACAACAGTGCAGGGCGTGGTGAGCCATGCCCACCAGCAATCAGAACCACGCATCACAGTGCCAGGTGTGGTGGCTCACGCCTATAATCCCAGCCCTTGCGAGGCAGAGCCAGGAGGATTGCTGAGTTTAGGCTGAGTTCAGGACCAGCTGATCCTTTGGAGTTCAGGCAGGTCCTGAACTACAAAGTGAAACCCTGTGTCAAAAAACTAAAAAAAAGAAATCAGTCACTATTTTAAAGCATATTATTTAGAAATTGGGAAATAATGAAGTGGAAGAGTCTACTGTCTTCACTAAGATTCTTGTATTACATCATCATCAGCATTTCATATAATGAGGGAGGTTGTGTTCTTTTGGTTATTCTATGAGATCTCAGAGTCTTGTAAAGCACTGATGGGTTTTGCAGATATGGCTAAGCCTGACACACTAGCCCTCTGGGACACTGACTTATCTGTTTTGTTCTGACACCCTGAGAAAGTCCCTTTTCCTCTGTTGTACGTGACGAACCACTGACCACAGAGAGCTCAGTTCCACTCACAGAGGAGGCGGCTCCTGCTCTGGCCGCCCTCGCTCTGTGCAACCTGTTGGCCTGATCCTGCCCCAGAGCGGGTGCTGCCTGAGGTCAGACTTGCCAGTCCATTTACCCTACTGCAGCCAGCTCAGGGCCTTGTGTGTACATAGTGGGCACTTAATAAACGTTCAGTTAAATATCTCCCAGCTTGCATAAAGTGTCCATGTTTTTGCTTCAAAGCATGGTATGAGCAATTCCACTTGTGTCAGTTGAGTGAGGAAAATGAGTTTTGCAGGCCATCTGGTGATTAACTTCAACCTTCAGAATGTCCTGGCTCGGGTTGTCCACGTCTCCCATTCTGGCCTGCTCCCTACACCTGGGGGAGCCCCTGGGGTCGTTTTGTTGCCAGGCCTGTCAGGGAGTTTCTAAAGCCAGCCTGACACTGCTTTATTTTGAAAAATGATTCAGTATGGAGTCAGCTGGGGAGTGAGGCCGGGTGGTTTTGCGCATGGTGCAGGAGGAGTAGAGCAATCCTCCAGCTGAAGCTGGGCTCCTCGAAGCCCTGGACCTTGAACCCCTGGTGTCCAACAGAGAGTCAGGTGGATCGGAGGCAGTTGCCCTGGGCTCATCAGGGCGACACGTCTGTCTCCAGCATCTCTCAAATGTTATCATCATTTCCAGCTCTCTGGTTAATCTTTCTGGTTCTGAAAGCACAGAGCAGGACGCAGAAGTTTTCCAGAAGACTGGACGCCATTGTAGAGACCTTGATGAAGCAAATTATGTTTTCTAGGAGAGTGCACACAGACACCACCTCAGGATACCACATGCCGAAGGAATTCACAAGGTCTACTTACAGGACACAAACTGAGCATTTTGTCCATCTCTGAGTAGGGATTCCTACTGTATCTACTTCAGAAGAAATGGAAGCACAGGCTCATCAAGTAATTTCCCAAGGACTGACAAGTACTGGGGGGAGGAGCAGTGTGTGAACACAGGTGGGTGAGCTCCGCCCCTGCTGGTGTAGCAGCCCAGAGCCACAGAGGTAGAGGTCATATGTGACAAGCACTGTTATTCTAAATATTGGGATCAAGATATGACAAAAGTGCAATCAATATTTCAATTAAAATGGACTATAATAAAAGACACATTGCTCCTAGTCCCTCCCCTCACGTCAAACACACTTCCTGTTGTTCTTGCCACATTCTGTAGTGTTACTGTAAGTCCCGTATTGTGAGTGATTTTAGTTCTGCTGGTGCTGGTGTGGCTGCCTCCATGTCCTAAACTGTTTCAAACATTTACCTTTCGATTTTTGTGGTTATTTTGACTTTGGGAAGAGCCAGAAGTCACCCAGTGCTAGACCCAGTGATTAAGGTAAATGAAGACACATGTTTTTATGAACCTATCTTTTGCTATAGTATTTTTTAAAAATCACAATGCAAAGACAATCATGAAAGACAACTTCTAGAACTGCTGCATGAAGTGGCAAGAGTGATGCAATAAGTGGAAATATTTTGAAAGGGACTAATATCAATTACAGAAGTAAAAGAATCTGCCATGACGCCGCATCACTGCTCATGTTCCTACCTCTTATTCCTGCATACTAAATCTGAATACAGGTCCTAAATCTGAGCTGTGGTTCTTAGGTCCCAGCAGTGAGCTTCCTCTGAACAGATGCTAACCAGGAAGGCCTTTAAATGAGGAAGATATGTATTTATGTTGTAATTTTTTCCACTCAATATATTATGTAGTCAAAATTATCAATCTTTTTAAAAAATTGATTTTATGTGTATATTTTATGTATATATTATGATCACCCTCGATTCTGAGAATTTGTACCAGTACATGACATGAGTTAATTCTCATTTTTTCCTATTCCCCTGCTCCCTACATTATAAGCTTTGTTATCAATCTTTTAATTTTATTTAAGAAATGATTTCATAGTTCTCTTCAGCTGTACTATAGTTTGGTTCTGGAATATTTCCCAAGGCTTATGCTACTGGAAGATGGTGAAACCTCCTCAAAGGGGATTGGAAGACCAGGCCCCTCCTCACTCTTTTTCTGTGCTTCCTAGTGGGTGGGGTTTTGCTGTCATGTGCTCTCACCATGCCATGCTGCCTTGCCACAGGTCTAAAAGTAATGAAACCAGTTGTTTATGAATTGGATCCTCCAGAACTGTGCTGAAATCAATATCTTTTTTTCCCTCTGGAAGTTTCTCTCAGATATTTGTCATAGTAACATAAAGCTGACTAAACAGGAATTAAATTCTGCATCTGATGGGAAGTTGAATGGACTCCACTTTATATGACTATTCAATGTCTTGGCACCAATGACTTATACAATGACTTTATATAAATGAATTGTATGTCATCATTTATCACGTCATTTATCAAGTCCATTAATGTCCATATGTCCTTGTATGTGTCTGGACTTACTCTTCTGTTTCATTGTGAATTTGTCCCTCTGTCAATAGCTTAATTAACTGAAATTTACAATAAACCTTGATACTCAATAGAGTATGGCCAGAATTAAAAAGAAAAGCCCATTGGGATTTTTTTTTTTTTTTTGAGACAGGGTCTCGCTTTGTAGTTCAGGCTGGCCCTGAGCTCAGCCTCAAACTCATATCACAGCAATCCTCCTGCCTCTGCCTCCCGAGTGCTGGGATTACAGGCGTGAGTCATTACACCCAGCCCTGTGGTACTGATTGCTGCTGGGCATGAATCACCACACCCAGTATTGTATGTGGTTAACTGAGGGATTGAACCCAGGTCCTTCTGCTTGCAAGGGAGGCGCCAGAACCACTGAGCTAAATCCCGAGCCCCCCTTTGGGATTCTTGATGAACATTCCTTTGAGTCTGAAGATCAATTTGAAATGGATTGACATTTCAATGTGTATTTCAATATGTTAACATGGAATTATTCTCCATTTATACAGATATTTTTATTTTTAATGTTTCTTTAATATAAAGTTTTATAATTTCCTCCATAAAGATAGTAAACTTCTATTAGTGGAGTTACTACAAAGTTGTTTATATTTTTAATGCTTATGTAAATTGTATTTTAAAAGCCTAAAATAGCTTGAATTATTTGTGGCTCACAGGAAGAAATACTAGTGATTTTTTTGGTATGGATTTTGAATTGGTTAATTTGTTAAAGACTTGTTCTCTTTTCTCACATAGTATTTATTTTGGAATTATTTTAGATTTACAGAAAAGTTGAAATAGAGTACACTGAGGGAAATCTTGTGTATCTTTCAACTATTTTTTTAGTGGTGTAAACATCTTTTGTGACCTCCATCCACTTGTGAACACTGAGATTGAGAATGGCACATTAACATTAACTTGTATAATTAGTACAAGCTCCAGACTTGATTTTAGCTTTGCAAGTTTATCTACCTATGTTTTTCTGGCCCAGGGCCCCATCCAAGATTTCACTTTGCATCAAATTATTCCATCTCTGAAGTCTCCTTTTGTTTCTGTCATTTTCTCAGTCTGTTCATTTTTCATGACCTTAACTGTTTTGAAAGTGTTGGCAACCGCTGAAAAAAATCAGTGGCAGTTGTTTAACA
>PVIR01035668.1:0-16310 GCA_004026965.1 Petromus typicus | reverse complement strand
CTCTTAAGGTTGAATGCAATTATGATGTATATTCATAATGTACCAATAAAGATAATTTTTTTTTTTTTTTTTTTTAGGTTTTTTGAGACAGGGTCTCGCTTTGTGGTTCAGGCTGGCCCTGAGCTCAGCCTCCAACTCACATCACAGCAATCCTCCTGCCTCTGCCTCCCGAGTGCTGGGATTACAGGCGTGAGCCACCGCGCCCGGCACTGTGGTATGTGGTACTGGTTGCTGCTGGGTGTGGGTCTCCACACCCAGTATTGTTATGTGGTTACTGGGGAATCGAACCCGGGTCCTTGCGCTTGCGAGACAGGCGCCAGAACCACTGAGCTAACTCCCCGGCCCTAAAGATAATGTTTTAAAACATCAGGACTTTGAGAAAAAGGCTGAGCCCAGGCTTGACTCTTGCTACTCTAAGCAGCAGAAGCCAATGGCAAAAACTGCAGCAGCAGAAGGGAGAGCAGAAGAGCCTATAATCTGAGCTTGCTTGCACATTTATTTGGTACCAAGCCTTCAACCCATAATCCTAGCATGCATGAGACAGGGTGGTGGTCCCACAATAATCCCTGTGCTTGAGGATTATATAGGACAGGGCAGATATCCTAAATCCCAGTAAGTCCCATTAAATGTTAAGGCCAATACTCCTAGTGCAGTAATCCTTGTAGTTTAAAATCCTGCAGGGCTGGGCAGATGTTCATAATAATCCCAGTAATTGATCCCACAGGACAGGGCAGACATCCATAAATTCAAGTAAATAAGTCATAAATCCAAGCAAATTGTTCACAGTTCCTGATACTATAGGATCATCTCAGAGCAGCACAGTGAATTAAAGGTGAATTATCCAACTATAGTTCCTCTGAGTGTGTTGTTTCCGGACCTCTCTGTTTCATAATCTCTTCCATAGGGAAGGAGCAAACCGTTCCCCTTATCCTGCCTCCCAAGCCACAGAGAAGGCTTCTAGCAGTTCAGGTGTAACTCATGCACTTTAGAAACTGAGCCACATAAATTTAACTTTATTCAGGTGGGATTTTAATAGTGTACACACTAAACTGCACAGGTTCAGAAGGAGGAGCATAAGACCTAAGTGATAGAAATAAGATGACTAGAATTGGGCTTCTTCCTAGGATCAGCTCCAACCCCACCTCTTTGGTGCTGTGGAAGTTGTAAGCTCATGAATACCATATGACTCCATCTCTACAAGTGATTTTCTTCCAGGCTTCTACTATTAAATTCACTATTAATAAAATAAAACCATATTTATAAGATATTTCTGAAAAGCAACATGAGATGCAGGTATATGAGTTGAGGTAATATTTTTTTAAAATTCAGTTTATTGGTACATTTTACATACTATGACCATATTCAACATGTGAGAAGGTAACATTTGATTCAAATTATTTTCTAACTCATTAAGAACTAGCTATTAGTTTTGGGCTAGTGATTTAGCTCAGTGGTTCTGGCACCTGCCTTGCAAATGCAAGGGCCCAGGTTCAATCCCCGGTAACCACATACAACAACGCCAGACATGGAGACTTATGCCCACCAGCAATCAGAACCACATACTCCAATGCTAGACATGGTGGCTCTCGCCTGTAATCCCAGAACTTTTGAGGCAGAGGCAGGAGGATTGCTGTGAGTTCAAGGTTGAGCTTAGGGCCAACTTGAGCTACAAAAGACAAAACCTCTCTCAAAACAAAAAACAAAAAGAAAAACAAAACAAACAAACAAAAAAACCCCAACTAGCTATTAGTAAATAAGAATGGGACTAGTGGTTAGAAACCTTCCCATAATCATAGAACTGAGAGCTATCATCCATAAGCAACACATCATTAGTAGTTTTGGATCACCAGAAAAGAAGAAATTGCAGGATAGGAAAGAACCACTTTCACAACCATATTCACTTTTCAAAAAGCTCAGGCAGATTAATGCTCCTGGAGTTATAATATCGAATAATTTCTGTAACTTGTTTGTACCCCCTTAGTATCTTTTCAAAGCATGTCTCACTGTTTTGTGACCAATAATGTCACAGTTAAAGAGTTGACATTTGCTAATGTACATTTGATCCTTAGTCAGGAGTGTCTGCCTTGTGAACTAGCATTATTTTTACAATTGGGGTCACCATGGTAAGATCAGCATTCTCCAAAGATCACCACTCATTGTAGAGGTGGGGGAGCCTCCCAGAATATCAAGATAGCCTTCCCATGTTACACACAGACACCAAAACCCGAGGGCAACACACTGATTTGCTCAGGATAATGAGCAAATCATCTCATTACTGGCCTCACAGGGAGGTATTCCAAGTCCCCACAGCTGGCATTCAGTGAGCCAGCACCAATGTATCTTATAATTCTGACTTTTAACTCTTTGAAAGACACACTTTCGTGCAATTTAATATTTTCTTCGTGGTTTTGACATCAGGCATTAGGAGTGTAAGATGCTTTTCCTTAATGAAACTATTGGGAATTTCGGGTTACAACCCCAAAACATACTGCATCTAGTGACAATTTAAAGACAGTTTTAGCAGTAATTTATATATACATTGTGTACTTGTCACTTATATTGTCATTTAAAATAAATAGTTGTAAGAAGACCCACAAAATGAATTTAAATAGGCTACATACAAATTTCAGCCACACCACTCCTTAAGTTTTATTTTATTTATCTTTATTGGTACATAACGAATACACATCGTAATCACATTCAACACTGACAGTTTGTAGCAGAACCACTCCTTTAACTGAGCAAGGTTTAGTTTGTTCTTGGTATAAAGGGATTAAAATTAAAATGCAGGGTTTGTATGCATATTATAAAATTTGCTAAGTTGTTTTATGTGCAATCTCACATACTTTGTTATTTAAGTCAATATTTTGATTATTAAATATTGTAGTTAATATAAATTATATACCATATAAAATAGGTTTTATATTTTTAAAATACATAAGTCTGTTACTCCAAAATAAAAATATTTGTAAGAAATTTTCTAAAATCTGTTAATAATTATCTGAAAACTGCTTCCTTGCAATTTGGAATTATAGAAAGCTAATGGTTGTGCAGTAGTGCAGAAAGTCTTTTGGAATTCAGTAGAGAACATGATTCGTTCCCTATACTCTCCACACTTCACTCCTGGCTTTTCAATACTTTCCAGAATTTAGGTCTACAGAGAGAACAAGTGCTTCATCTGAAATTTATACATGAGGTTGATTTAAACTTGATGGCTAGATTAAACTATGGTCGCATCATGTTTTGTGTGATGTTAGCAAGGATTTTTCTATGCAGAAACGCTAGCTTTTCTTCCCATAACCAGGAAGTCCAACAGGATGTCTGTCATTCCCCGGGTGGTTTTCACTAATATCCTCACAGTGTGTTTCCTTTGAGTGCATCCGAGTAATGTTCACATATAATCCAGTAGCTGAAATTGTTCTCAGACCAGTGGATATAATTGTCCTGTTTCTACTTTTAGCTTTCAACCTGGAAGCTGTTGGGATTATTTATAACCCTTCAGACTGGAATTTGAGTCCATAAAAATTGACAACTTTATCAAAGTAAAATTTCACAGAATTAAAATTTTTCTTTGTGCCTGTTCTCTTTGCCCTGGTATTTGTTACTAATCTAATCCAATAAAGGACCTGATATCTCCCAGGTAAAAACCATCAGTACAATATCAAAAAAAATGTTATTTATTTGAACGTATTCAGTGAAGTACAGATTACTGAGTTGCTGAAGAAAAATAGAGTGTAATGCTGTGTGGGCCCACTTGACATGGTATTCATTTTAGAGCAGCAAATTTCCTCCAAATTCAGAAAACTTACTATCTACCCAAGAGTGCATTATTCACCAATAAATCAAAGAATAATACATTATGTTAAATACACAAGTATTTCCTCAATTCAATTCAAAGGACTTGAAAATTAAACTTTCATTGCATTTAAGACAAGGACAGTGGCACCTCTGTAAGTTGTATTTCTTGAGTGCCTAGTGGGCCACCAGGCACATCGTGATGTCTCAGGAGGAAAAAGGACAGAAGAGGCGTGGCAGGTGGCAGGAATTCTTCTTGCAGCATGTCAAAAAGGAGAGCGTAATTTGGAGGAAGGGCTCCTTCATTTGATTCCTACATATAAAACCCATTTTGAATTCTTATGTTATCTAAAAATATTAAATGACAAGCCATTCATGCTTCCAGTGTACATTA
The DNA here is from genome assembly GCA_004026965.1 of Petromus typicus. NCBI lineage: Eukaryota > Metazoa > Chordata > Mammalia > Rodentia > Petromuridae > Petromus > Petromus typicus. Next base: position 12,121 of record PVIR01035668.1, on the reverse strand, counting down.
GACCTGCTACTATGAGCATACACTTCTGGGTTTATAGCACAAATAAAAGTATTCACTAGGTAGTGGAAGACTGATAAGACCCAAGGCTTTGCAAATTTCTATAAACCTCTGTAAGAGTCATAATATACTCTTGGTAGAAGAAGGCAGAGAAAAGATACTGGGAAAATAAAATTTGAATTGTTTTGACTGGTATTTTCATATTTAATGGGAATGGATAGTTAGAAAAGTTTAAGAGGCAAAATATCATGTAGAAGTCATGATATATGAAAAAGTGTTGCTGAAACCTTATAGTGGCAGTGACACATGTCCAAAGCCTTCTGTGTGCAGTAAGATCCCTGTGCTTGCTTGTGTGTACTTGGTTCTATATATTAACAGACAGGTTGGGAAAGGTGACTTGAGAGAATGAGAATGAGAAAGAATATTTGTCAGTTTTCTGTTATGATAATGAAATACCTGCTCCAGGACACTGATGAAGTAGAGAGGTGAATTTGTTTTCTAGTTTGGAGGTTCTGAGCCCTCATCTTCTTGACCTCTGCTGAGACAGTGCACAGGCTACTGGGAGTATGTGGAGGAGCAAAGGGCCACGTGCCTGAGAGGACAGCAGGGTCGTTCAGTCACAGTGAGGAGCACAACACGATGATGTGAAGCTCTCCCACAGGGCCAAGCTCCTGAGGTCCCACGTCTCCTCCCACAGCACAGCTCTGCTTACCACTGCAATAATATTTAGCATGTAGGATGATGGAAGACACTATGCATATTTAAACTGTATCAGAGGGCTTGAGTCAGCTGATAATACAAATAAGAGCTGCATAGAATGGGGAAAAATGAGAAATAAGTTGTGTCATACACTGGTACAAATTCTCATTGTTGAGTGCAATCATGGTGTGTATATGTGATATACCAATAAAGATTTAATGATAACAACAACAATAAAAAGAATGCCATGTAGTTTACACACTTTTTAAAATTGATTTTATTGGTACATTTTATACAAACATTATGATCACATTCAATATTGAGAATTTATAACTGTATATAACACATCTTGATTCCTATTATTCCCATTCCCCTGCCCACCCTACAGTCCTACCCTCCATATACATAAGCTTTGTTTCCCATTTTTACCATTAAATTTTATCTTTTCTTTCTTTACTTTTCCTTATCTGCCTTTCTCCATTTACTTTTGAACATTTTTTCCTGTTTCACATCACCTGTCATACATTTTAGAACTCATTTACACCTTCAGTTTCTCATACCAGAGAATTGATATAGTATTTGTCCTATTTATGTAACATATGAGTATGTCCTCAAGGTACAGCCCTTTGAGTATAAATGACTCAAATTTATCATTCATAATGGCTGAGTAATACTCTGTTTTATTAAAAAAAACAAAAACAAAAAACACATCTTCTTTATTCAGTCTCCTGTTCATGACCATTTGGGCTGTTTCCAAGATTTAACAATCACAAACTGAGCTGCTATAAACATGGGTGCACATATGTCACTGTGATATGAATCTTAATTATTTCATGTATATCCTTAGCAGGGGGATAGCAGGATTAAATGGGATCTCTAATCCCAGTTCACACTTTGTCAGACCCTGGCATTAAAATCTTATACTCACTTAGTCATCTGGGTGAGAATTATCCCCACATGCTCACCTTTGACCCTGATGAGCATCTTTAGCCATTGATGAAGTGATGGTACCCTCAAAATCACTGTCTTCACACAACTAGGATGTAGCAGAGGCAGGAGTTGAGCTGCTGGTCTGTAGAGAGGTCTTTGGTTTCTCTAGGTTTAAACTGATAGAGGAAAGCAGGGTGACAGAAATACCGTCGTTGAAAGTAGCAAAGAACAATCCCTGGGAGAGACATTTTCCAGGCCAAGAAGAATACCAATGAGAAATCACTGATTTCAGTAAGAGGTGACCTAGGGAGAAATCAGTATCATAGGTGTGTCTGGTTCGGGAGAATGAGAAGTTTTATTTTCTTCCTGAATCATTAGAAATAATATCTACTACTAGGCTGGGAGTCAGAAAAATGAGACTTTGGCAGTCCTAACTCCAGGCAAATATGGAAATTAGGAATGTTGTCTTTCTTCTGTTTCAAGTAGGGTCTTGCTGTGTAGTTTGGGCTGGCCTGGCACTGGAGGCAGTCCACCTGTGTCAGCCACCTGAATGCTGAGACTAGAGGTGTGAGTCAAGAGTCCTGGATAAAAACATTTTCTTAAAGGTGCAGGGATATGGCAGAACTACCATGAGAAATATCTGCTTTCCAGTTTTATTTCAGTTATGACGAAGGTATGACAAGAAGTAAATGAAATAACCTTTCTACTAAGAATTCTTATTAATAAATAACACACACCTATATATATATTTCTCTTAGAAGTTCATTCTTTAACAGAAATAAATATTACAACATATGGCAAGCATAGGCATCTTAAATTCAGAGAATTTACATAATTCAGTATACTGTTTAGGTAATGAGCATGGTAAAAGGCATCAATATTAAACCCTTAAAAGTATTACCGTTCATTGGTATGAGCAGGAAAATGATACACTTCAACACAAACTGTTCTTATGCAGCTAGTTTGGAGCCAGTATTCTTGGCCTCACATGGAACTGCACAAATAATTTTGTGTGCAGCTTCATGTGAGGAACTAACTCATTTGTTATAAAAATGCCTTTTTAAAAAAATTTTTTGTACTGGGGATTGAACTCAGGAACTTGCACTTACAAACCAGTCACCAGAACCACTGAGCTAAATCTTCAACCCAAGAAATACCTCTAATAAGAACTTTTGGGGGCCGGGGAGTTAGCTCAGTGGTTCCGGCGCCTGTCTTGCAAGCGCAAGGACCCAGATTCGATCCCCAGTAACCACATACCATACTGGGCATGGAGACTCACGCCCCACAGCAACCAGTACCACATACCACAGTGCCGGGCGTGGTGGCTCACGCCTGTAATCCCAGCGCTTGGGAGGCAGAGGCAGGAGGATTGCTGTGATGTGAGTTTGAGGCTGAGCTCATGGCCAGCCTGAACCACAAAACGAGACCCTGTCTCAAAAAAAAAAAAAAAAAAAGAACTTTTGATTAGAAATACAGACACCATGGAGCACAATTTTGTGTATATCATGATGTCAGCAGGGGCAGAGCTTTGGGAAACTTCATCCTGTCTGTCACACAGCGTCGAAAGAGGAGGGACCGTGTGTTGGTCAGGAAATGGGCTTTGTGGGCAGAATTGCAGTGACTGTGCTGCTGGTCATTTTTATAGGCAGTTATGATGAAGAGATTTATTCAGTATCATAGCAATATCACATGTGCATCAAATCCTAAGTTTAATATGTTGTGACAAATAACAGTTTAGACCAAGAAACATTTTTCTCTTTAACAGATAATTGGATAATTTGCATATATTTTATTTTGCTCTCCATAGAATTTTCTTATTATGACATGTAAAGTCATTTACCAAATGTAGTTTTAAAACAGCATAAATATACACTTACCATGATGACACTTAGTGTTACTGATGGATCGCTCAATTAATTTTATCTGGGAAAAAAACAAAGAATCCCATTAGGGTTTTTGCTGTCGTTGATGTTGTTACAGTTAGAAAAATAAGTATAAAACACAAAACAGTTTTTTAAGAGGAGAAAGAAGACATAGCTTTAAGAACATACCTTAAAAAGCTGAAAAGGATTTCAGACATCTGGTAAAAGAGTTTAAAGATTACATTGTGTTTTTAGATAAAATCAGCAACAATGAAATATGCTAAACCAAGTTAGAAAAAAATATGACACAAAACACCCATAAGTAGTAGTTTTTGAAAGGAAAATTCCTTTAAGGAACTGCACAAATGATAGCAAATTAAAAAACAAAACAAAACAAAACAAAACAAAAAAAAAAAAACAGAGCTAAACCTCACTTGCAAGTTACATAGAGAAAAACACTACAAATATATAGCATCCAAGAGTAACTTGTAAACGAATAGGCAAACTTATCCTATTTCTATAAAGTCTTTATGGTGGCAAATACCAAAAAGTGATTATAGGGAAAGTCAATTTGATTCTACTGTGCAAGCCAAGTTTCAGTGGAAATCCTGGAAAACATCAATGCCGGAGCCTCAGCATTCGCCTTGGGAATGGAAGGAAACTGAGAATCTGAGTTTCTCTTCCCAGCACGAGAAGCTCTTGGACACACCTTCCAAGTACATGGGAGGTGCCAGGTGTGGCCAGTGTCCAGATGTGCTCTGGGTTGGAATCGGGCCTCGAATGGTGGGATGTATATGACCTGACCTGTTGTGGACCAAATCTGTCTCCTGCCCTACAGCACAGTGTGAGAACAGCATGGAACTCTGCCCCTCTGTGCTGCTTCCCCCATCCGTGCCTCTGTCGCTGAATGGGCCACGGCACTTCTACACTGGTGTTTTCTAAACATAATTTATGATGACTGCTTCTCAGTGAAAGTCTTATGAAGATATCACTAGTCTAAATTAAATTTTTGTGGAGAGCTTTACAGTTTAACTCCATTGTTGTTCACCTTTAAGACAGGCTTACAAAGAATGAGGCTAGATTTGATAGGGTTTAGGTTTAACCTATGTCCATTTCAATCTTGGCCTCACACGGAAATGTCTAGGCAACTTTTCTCTCTCACACAGTGCTAAGATAGACAGTTCAGGAGGGCATGCTTACCACATCTGTGGAACTGAAGAGAACAATATCAGAAGCAGTATGGACACTGGGTGGAGAGAAGAGGAAAATACTGACTGAAATAGGAATGAAAATTAGGATGCAGTAATCTAGAGAAGAAATGGTAAGGGGCTATTTGGTCAAGATACAGGGAAATAGGGCTATCATTGTGCATTATTTTTATTACTCTGATATTCTAGATTTTTTTTTTTTTTTACAATAAGCTCACATTCATTTCAGTATGGCAGGAAATGTTATTTGTAAACAAACAAAAATATCTTGTTATTTGTGTGAAATGCCACATAAACTAACCAGAAGGGAAGTGAAAGAAATATGTCCAAATTATGACCTCAATTTTAGATCAATTTCATGGCTTTTATTAATATATACTAACAATATATAATAGTTACATTTATCTTCAGAAATTACGATATATGTAGACAGTTATAAATACATACATTAAGTCTTAATCACTTTTACTTCTTTCCCTTCCCACCCTTGAGGGTCCTACTCTCACCAGTTTTCTAAAATATACTTATATATAGACAGGAAGGCCTAAAAAGAGGTGCATCGGGACACCTCAGAAGAGAATACAGAAGCAAATGCAGAAATAAAAGCACATTTTGTTTCAGCATCTGACTTTAGTTAGTGATGCTGTCTGTGATTAATCTATAATTTTCTTTTCTCATTTGGAGAATGTGATTATTATTTCTTTCTTGATAAGGAGGAAATTGAATTTAAGTGATTTCAGAAGCATGTTGATAATTCCTCACATGAAATATTAATAATATAGACAGCAGAAGACGGCAGATCAGGGGCTAGAAACGGCAGAAAGATCAAAGTAGCAAGTTTTGAGCTGTCGGACAGTCAGAGGTGACACAAGGAGGGATGAGGGATCTGTGATATTCTTAAGATTTTAGTTGAGTGATATTGCACAGTGTGTGAAGAGATAAGCAATTCTGTGTGAGAGAAGGCTCAGCGTAAGTCACAGGAGAAAATTCTTTCAAGTGAGGGCTAGTTGGCTGTGGAAACATTTGTTCTTAGAAGAGATATGCATTTTTATACTAATATACTTTAGAATTTCCCATACGTGGTAACAATAAAAAGCAAACTGACTTTATTCAGTTTTATGACCATTATATTTTTATGTTTCATACAATTCATGCACTCCGCCTTGGCACCAGAAGGCAATCTGTCAAGGTAAGGCTGTCCTCTACCTTGACACTTGTCTGAGCGAGAAGATTAGAGATTCAATAGGTTTCATTTTGGGAGACACAGAGTTCAAATTGCATGTAATGTAGTAAGTGGAAAACTGCAGGGGAAAAATGGGGATCTGTATCCGATGCAGATGAGAAGCTGAACTCTAAAATAATACCTTAAAGAATGATTCAGCAGCAAATTCAACTGCAAACACTTTAACTTTCCCCCTAATGACTTACACATGTTCTTCAATTTCATTAAGCCTCAGTATCTCATCTGTTGGCTGCAGATATAATAGGGCTGAACTGAAGGAGTTATAGAACAAATGAGATACATTAAAAATTATAAAATTGCAAGAATAGCTTTGGAAGATTGTAAATACTATGTAAAAGTAGAATAATATTTTTACATTATTTTTACTTGTACTAAGTTCTTCAGGCATTAATGTAGCAAAGATATCATGGTTAAAAACTCAAATCTGTGCAGTGTGAGAATTATAGCATTTACTCCTTATGGGAATATTAGCAACGTTAATTCTTCTATTAGACAAATGTGATTCACACTTCATCCGTTTATGCCGTTTCCTTACTGTTTGATCATTTCCCTGCCATTTTCCTAAGATTCTATTCTATAAATAATGAATACAACATTTTAATGATTCTTGTAAACAGAGACCATATTTTTTGCTCACGGAGGCACAAAGAAAAATTTTATTCATAATATTTTATATCTGTCATTGTACTTGAGACAAATAACTCAATTTCTCACCCATAAAGTTTATTAGAGATGGTAAAGATGAATGGGATCTCTCTTCTGATTGGCTGAGAGAAGAAGTTTAATCTTATGTAATTGTCTTTCACATCATACATGCATCACTACAGTAAAACTCTTCATCTATTACGCTGTTGAACTATTTCGCACAATTTTAAGAAGATTAATATTCACATAGAATTTTTTTTTAATTGAAATCTTTATTGGTACGTTACATATATACATCATGATTGCATTCAACAATGAGAATTTGTACCAGTATATGACACAACTTAATTCTCATTTTTCCCCATAACCCTGCCCGCCCTCCCACCCCCACCCCCATGTACATAAACTTTGTTTCCATTCTTTTTGTTATAATCTCATTATTTTCCCCCCTTCCACATAGAATTTCTTTATCTCTTAGCCTTTCTCCCTTTGGTAGACTTCCTGAAGAAAAGACAACAAAAAGAAAGAAAAGACTAGCAGATTGAAGCACTGGAAAGAATGGAAATACTGAAAAAGAGAAATTTCAGTGAATCACCATAAGATCATGTTTTCTGGCATCTCAGTTAAAATGGAGGCAAGAGAGGAAGAGTCGTTCTGGACTCTGAGATAAACGAAGCGGGGGAGGGGGAAGGTCTATCCCCATAGAGGACAAACTTCTGACCTCTTATGATGTAAACTTATTTTTTTCAAGAAATCTTCCTCCATGGTGTAATCCTTAAACTGCAGAGGGAAGGCCATGTGGGATGGCTCCACGTCTCGGCCCTTCAGGCCACTGCTTGTCACCCTTTGGCTCGGGGCAGCAGGACAGTGGTCTGAAAGTCGCAGTCCGCCCAAACACTGCCTGCCAGCACCCCATGAGAAGCAGCTCCGTGGCAAGGTTTTCCCTGGAAATGCGAGGAAGAGGTCTTCATAAGCCTGTGCTTTGAGAAGGAACAGAGTTCATTTTTTTGTATGGTCCCAACGAGGAAAATTTCAGTTAAATTAATGCGCCTACATTTTCTCTTCTTAAACACATTTGTAAGATCCTACCTTTAGAAAGATTGTTGCCACTCTCTTCCTCTCTCATGGGAAATAAAATTCAGGTTAGTTTAGAAAATAAAGGTTAAATGTGAATAGTTTGGATGTGATTTTTTAAACTGCAAAGGAAAAACATCTCTCAGGTATTAGACAGATTTTTGAAACGTAAAGAAATAAACGAGAGTAAGTGGGAGGAGTGACACAACAGCGTTTTTCCAAACGAGAACTTTATCGGACATAGAGATCAAATGAACCATTTTCACAGTGTCTGAAATAGCCTGTTGAATTTTGACCTAATGAAAATTCAGATTAGACGGACTGTATTAGAACTGGCAGTGACTTCAAACTAACGGACATGAAGGCGCGAATCTGTGACATTAGAGACTGTTTTCATCTGGAAGCATCACCGATTTCTGGCCTATGGTAGAGCCATTCCTAGCGGGAACAGGAAGCATAAATGTCACTGAGCGCCTTGCAAAGCAGGCACCTTGTTGATGGAAGAGAGATCTGACATCTGTTTAGAAATACCAAAAGCTAAAGCGTATCTTATCTCATTTTTCCTGTAAACCAAGACCTTGAATTTAGGAACCAGCTGACAGACAATAAATATGTTCTTAACTTTTTTCCCCTTGGGAAAAAAAAAATTAAGAATGAAAGTAAGTGGAAACAAAAATGATTTTAATTATAGTACTTGGCTAGAGTTACTATATTGTTTGTTTTTGGAATGATATGACTCCAGTTTAATTATTAGTTGCATCATTTGTTTTCTATATAAAAATGGAAAAGTCAGATAGGATAATTCCCATCTAGAAAGATGGTTGTAATGATCACATAACTTAATACATTTGAATATATTTAGTAATTTATCATTTTGATATAAAGATCTAGAAGAATATCTAGAAAAATCTGACATCCATTCATTGGTAACTAATGGATCTTTACTGTTTATAGCTGCGGAAGATAAAAAGTTAATTCAGGTAATGGGGATTTCTTTTCTTCTTCTTCTTCTTCTTCTTCTTCTTCTTCTTCTTCTTCTTCTTCTTCTTCTTCTTCTTCTTCTTCTTCTTCTTCTTCTTTTAGACAGGTTCTTACTTTTGTAGTTCAGGCAGGTGCTGAGCTCAGCCTTGAACTCACAGCAATCCTCTGGCCTCTGCCTCTCAAGTGCTGGGATTAGTGCAAGCCACCACACTTGGCACTGTGGTATTTGGTGCTGATGGCTGGTGGGCATGAGTCACCATGCCTGACACTGTTGTATGTGATTACCTAGGATCAAACCTGGGCCCTTGCACTTGCAAGGCAGGAGCCAGAAACACTGAGCTAAATCCCTGGCCCAGTGGGGAAATTATTGAGCATGTACGTATGGATTGCGATACCTAGGAATTTTGATGTTACAATTTTTTTTATGGAAATAAAGTTCATCTGGTCCTGGTTGAGTAACCAGCAAAATCTAATGTAAAATTATTCACCAAACCATCTTAGTGAGACTCAGGCGGGCACCTGTTTTCCCTCTTTACAGAGACTACTTCTACCCTTGCACTGCATGTGTAATTCTGTTTCCAGCTCCCAGTTACCTCACTTTCAGTCTACAATTTGTATCCACTCTTATATTTTAAATTCACATGTATGACTTGTATATTTATGAGCTTATATATTTTGCATGATTCATTCATTTTCCCTATGAAAAGTGTAAATCCCATAAATAACTAAATTAGGTGCTGTAGACTTATGATGAATTCAAAATTAAAAAAAAATGTATGTGCTTTAAATCTTTTCCCCATCTACTTATAGAGTCCACTTGTTAAAAGAGCTGCTAGCCTTTAGGCCAGATTCTTTTCCCTTTTGGAATAAGAGTAGGCATCTCCAATATTTACATGAGTTTCTGTTGATCACAGTTTCTTATCCCACTGTGAACATTCTGAATTATTTACATTAGCACTTCACATCAAGGCAGGAACTTGTTTGAAAACTATTCTATCTTGCTAATGGCTCTATATTTTTATTAATTCATATATTTAAAAATTTACTTATTCAGTTCCTGTGATGTGCCGGGCACTAAAAAGTCATTGGTGATCCAAGAGGGAATACAGAAAGTCTTACTTCCAATTTGGTCTACAGAGCCCACTTAAGGTAGACCAGCAAGCCCCCAGATAACTAGTCTTTCTTTTGCTCTATTATATCACAATTAAAATATAATCTATATGGTGGTTATACTTTATAGAGCTTAATCCACATGTTACATATGCTCACTTGATTTATCATACAATCATTTTTAGCAAAATGCCTAAGTGTAATAAAATCCTCTAAGCACTAACATAAAAGCATGTTCAGATTGCAGAATTTATCCAACAGAAGTGGTTTTCAATTTATCTGAAAATGGAGCTCTGAGAAGGAGCTTTTTTCCACAGATTTGTCTCTCCCATAATAGGCTAATCTGAGAGTTTAATTCTCCAAAGGCACCAACTGTCAGCGTCGTGACTACATATCTCATAAACAACTTAAATTTATTTTATTATGAATAGACTGAGGCTTTTGCAGCCTAATAGCAAGGCAGGTGCTCCTCTGAAACATGATAAAGTTTGACTCACAATTTTCAGATTGAAAATGGTCCATATAATTAACTTACATCTCAGTTTCTACAGCATATTGTGAAGCGTCAAATGTGTGTACACACTGGAAGCTGGATCGCTTAGTGCTGACACATGGCAGAGTCCTTTCCTGTGATAAACTCAGCATTTGAACATCTATCTTGATTTGGGCAATAGTCAATTGGTAGTCTGCTTACTTCCCTCATTAGCATGAGGATAATAACACTGGAACTAACAAAAATAGTATCCACTCCTTGGAGAGTTGGATCTGTCCACATTAAGCAACTGCAAATATCTGGAGCAAAGCGTGCACCTCCTTCTACACAGTCAGTTTGCAGGGCTGAAAATTTATAGATGTAAATTTGAGAAGGAAAAAGAGAAGCCTTGCTATTCCAAGGTGCATAGAAATGACTGTAGGTTGAAAAATATGTTTAAGAGTTGAGAGATCAAGAACAAAATTGAGATTCGAGATATTTTCCCTTCCTTGCTTTCTTGCTCTTTCTCTTTTTCTTTTTCTCCTCTTCCTCCTCATGCAATTTAGAAATCTCAAAATTACATTATGGGCAGATGTGAGAATGTCTGAGATTTTGAGTTTGTTCTCCACCTTTGATCTTGAAAAATAGATACATCACAGAGAACATCCAACTCTCCCACTGTTGACATTTATTTAGAATGTAGCTGTCACTGGCTTCTCTTAGAATCAAACTATAGGTCAGGAATTCTAGTTCAACTACCTCACCTGGCGGGAGAGAGGATATGTAAAATAGGAAAGGGAGGACAGACAGTAAAGTACCAGCAAGCCATTTCCCAGAGCATCAACAGCATAGCCCCTCAGAAGCAGAAGGAAACTGAGATGTCTCTACTCCATTCCCAGGAAGTGCAGCTGCTGCTAGAGGCCATAAGCTCAGATTCCAGCCTGGCTCACAGGGAGCACCTTCAGCCTGTTCCAAGTCAGAGGCTGGTGGGCACAGGCAGAGCCTCAAAATTCCACTTTCAACACAGTAACTTAAGGGCGACTGTTTTCTCCTTTGCCTTTTCACCCTAGAAGACCCAAACTAACAAATGCTTTAACATGCATGTTAAATGGTATATACTTAATGGTATATTCCATTAAGGGCTAAACTATTTAGCTCACAGTTCACAAGAATTTTTGTATATGTATGTATGTGTATTTTTGGGGGGGAAGGAGGATAGGCACATTGTTCGTACTCTGTTTACCAGAGCTTGAAATTCAGTGCATGTGTTATCTCATTTTTTTCTTTTTCTCACCAAATAATATGCTGTATTCCATGAGCCTAACAATATGTGTTCCTTTTTCTTTCCTCTTCAGTGCTTTCTCACTTATTTCAACACTAACTAAAATCGAAGAGGCAAAATGTTAAAGACAGTTACTTGGTTAAAATTAACTGCTTTATAAAAGTTTTCAGATTTTTCAAATAATTCCATATTTATTCATATTCCATTAGTACTGGAAAGTCTGAATGAGGAAAGCATTTACATATAATTTCTGTCCAGGTTTTTAAAGCATGTAGAAAAGAATTTTTTAATTTACAAAGACATCATATACAAATAATTTTAAAAAACAGGTTTTGTTCAACTAGCTTGAGGTTGCATAGCAAGGTTGCATAGTTTATCATTTTAATGACTATATTCAAATGAATAAATATTGACACACCAATCTATCAAAATAAATTATTGTGTGAACTCAAAGAAATGAGTGATGCAACTTTGGATTTGCATAATAGTGCAAATCATAGTAATGCAAAATACCTTCTTTGCTTAGGTTCAACACAGTAGGGATATCAGTTGTATTTTTGTTGCTGCTGCTGTATTTGAGACAACATCTAGCCATGTAACTCAGGCTGATCTTGAACT
>PVIR01035667.1:0-16288 GCA_004026965.1 Petromus typicus | reverse complement strand
GCTTGCGAGACAGGCGCTGGAACCACTGAGCTAACTCCTCGGCCCTCAATTATTTTCTTTCATGTAGACTTCTACTATGGTCTGTGTAAGAGGTAGCAGATTTTCTTATAAAATTATGTATTTATAAACTTTAAAATACAACACAAGAAATAGGGGGAGACTTTCCCTTTTTTCTAGATACATATGTGTTTGTTGATATTTCTTTGGAAAATGGTTTTGGAGCAAGTTTGATGCCTTGCAGTTCAGTCATCATGAGCCCTGTAGTTGAACGTCTATACCTAAAGAACATCTCAGTTGTTCATGAATTTACATGATTGAAAGGAATAATTAAGATTTAAATATTCCTAGCAGTAAGGGAGAGTATTGGAATAAAGTAATATGACCACTATCTTAGGATACTCATCATCAGCCCTCAGGGTGGGAGGGGCTTGGACCACAAGAACTGCCATTTGTGACCCAGTATAAGGGACAGATGCTTTATTACATATGGCATATGGTTTACACTTGGTGCCTTGTTTTCTCAGGTAGTACAAAGGTATGTGAACCTCAGATATTGCTGCTGATGCAAGGTCACCATGATTAAAGGAAGCTGCTGCCTCCCTTTGGCTGTGCTGTTGTGACAAAGCTGAACAGCTCAGTGTTACAGTCAAGTGCTACAGCTACAGCAGTTTGAAGCTTGTGTAATGTTGGGAATCTTATATTTCTTGGACAGCATCCTATGGATGTGCATTATTGCTTCATCAAAGGGGTTTGTAATTGGGGATATTAAAGTTCACATAGTGTCTATATTTTCAGCACTGTACAGTTCTTCCCGTTTTGGAGTTGGAGGATTCTGTTTTCCATTGGTGTCAAACTGAGCTGTACAACACAGATTTTCTTTCTTTTTTTTTTGAGACAGGGTCTCGCTTTGTGGTTCTGGCTGGCCCTGAGCTCAGCCTCAAACTCACATCACAATCCTCCTGCCTCTGCCTCCCGAGTGCTGGGATTACAGGCGTGAGCCACCACACCCGGCATTGTGGTATGTGGTACTGGTTGCTGCTGGATGTGAGTCTCCACACCCAGTATTGTTATGTGGTTACCGGGGAATTGAACCCGGGCCCTTGCGCTTGCAAGACAGGCGCCGGAACCACTGAGCTAACTCCCTGGCCCACAATACAGATTTTCTAACCAGTGCAGAAAGCAAATTGAGGAAACTCGAGCATTTGTCCTCTAATGATACTTACAGCTTTGTCTCCTCTAACTGATGCCCTTTGCTGTTTTTTCTTCCACCTCTTGTTCTTAGAAATGCCACTGCCACCAAGGCACAGTAGGTCTTGGTGTTAACTAGATAAAATACACATTCTCGAGCCTCTGTATCTTTGAACAAGTTTTCATTCTCTCTGGAATGTCTTTTCCTCCCTACCTGTGCACTCATTTTTAATCTCTTCTTCTCTGGCGAAAATTAATGTACCATGCAAGATCTGGAAGAGGCCTTCTTTGACATTGCTGGTTAACCTCTGTACTACAGACTTCCAAAGGCAGAGTACTTTCTAACTCTCATTATGTAAAGTATATCCTGACGCAATATTCTATTTATTTGCCTGTTTTCTGCAATAGATTACAACACCTTTGAAAGCTACATTTCTTTGTCAGCTCTCAGTTGTGAATACTGACACCATGTATAGCTGACATTTAGTAATGAACTTCAGATAGGACCAATTCAATATTGTCAGGCTACTCTGCTGTTCAGCTTGGGTAGTGGGAATCATTGGGTGATTCTGAGTGCCTGTTCTGAGTGTCATGGTAGTCAACATTTTCAAAATCTGGAGAGAGAGGAACTACTAATGTCCTTAGTTTTATCCCTCTGCTCTTTGTGATTGGCCTTAGGCAAGACAAGGGCGTACCAAGGTCTTTGTTGGTTTAGAGTAATCATGCATACTCTTCTAGAGGCTGTATTGGAAAAGCCCATTATTTTCACCAAAGAATGTGGGAAATGTACCCTAATCCTCTTGTTGGGACCTCTCTGTAAGCACACATATTACTAGCAAGAACTCTGTATTTTGCAGTTCCTTGAGAAACTATTTGAAAAAAAAGTATATATATATACACAAGCATATATGTGTATATACATATATATGCATATATTTGTTTGTATATATATATATGTATATATGTATGTATTTTTTTTTTTTTTCATTTTTAGACAGGGTCTCCCTTTGTAGTTCAGGCTTGCCCTGAGCTCAGCTTCAAACTCACATCAAGCAATCCTCCTGCCTCTGCCTCCTGAGTGCTGGGATTATAGGGGTGAGCCACCACGCCCAGCACTGTGGGTATGTGTTATTGATTGCTGCTGGGCATGATTCTCCATGCCCAGTATTGTATGTGGTTTCCAGGGAATCAAACCTGGGCACTTGTGCTTGTAAGATGGGCCCTGGAACCATTGAGCTAAATGCCTGGCCCTCAAAAATAATTTTAATTGTGTACCTTGATTTACATGGGCCCCAAAGAACCCTCAAGTATTTTCTTTTTTCTGAAACTATTTTATGCTAAAGTCAAAGGATGAGCTGACAAGATATGAAACTTAAATACCAATCATAGTCCTGTTACTAACTAGCTTGATGATATTTATTACTATAATAAACTAATCTTTAGTTTCCAAAAATGCTCAAGTGTTAGGATTTGGGTTTAGATCTTCCTTTCCATCTCTTGTGTTTGGCAGGTGATTGGATCATGGGGACGCTGTATCTGAATGTGGTGTTGGGAGGGAGGAGTCTCGTCTGAAGCAGGGTACTAGGGACATGTCCTAGAAGGGCATTTTTTCCTTCCTGGCTCCTACCCTGTGTTTTCTCACCACTGGGAAGTAAGCAGTTTCCCTCCACAACAGCCCTCCCCCCATTCTTTCTTGGCTTGGAGCCACTGAAATAAACCTTGAAGTTAGAGATAGTATTTTTTTCTGGGGACAAGGAAAGTAAGATCTTGGTACTACCTGACAGTGTAGTTCAGAAGCCTTTGGAAATGGTTCTGCAAGAGGAGTGTGGAAAGGTTCGGAGACGCTAACTAGGGAAGACCCAGAATGCTTTAAGCTTGATGAGATATTTTGGTCGGAGCTCAGAAGACCAGAATGCTAATAAAATACAGATCATAAAAACCAGGCTGAGGAGACGGCCATTGGGAATGGGGCAGTATATTGACAGTTCAACTTGAGACTGTGTGTGCTATGTTGTGGCAGGTTTGTCTTTGTTTCATTCATGTCCTGAAACTTGCTGAGAGACTGAGATTAAGGGTGATGGGCTAGTTAATTTTGCAGAGCAAACTTGGAGCCACCTATAGCCTGGGTGCTGCTTGTTGCTTATCACAGGATTCCTGACTAGTTAGCAGAGGATGCCTATCACCTGACAGAGTACATTAGAGGGTGAAAGGATAATACACAAAGAACAAAGAAAAAGGAATAAATAATTATTTATATTTATTGCTGAGGGGCTGAGATCTGATTTTAGCTTTTTTCTGGCTAAAACCACCTGCTCTTAGCTCTTCTGGTTAAGACCATGATCTTTGATCTTGTCAGTATTTGATTACACAAGTTAGCAAGAGGTTATTCAGCAGATGTAAGGAATAGTGTGACTTATGCCACTACTGAGCCAAACCATAGAATGGAAGTAACTATTTTTGTGAAGGACAGGTCACGGTTAATGAGCCACATGCACTATCTTGCAGGTTGTAGCTAACAAGCCACTTACACTATCTTTAGCTACTATTGGATCTGGGAGAATGGCTCTACAGAGTCCTAATTCTTCAGCTACCATGTCATCTTGTTATTAGAGAGGTCACAATCTCCCTGATTACTGAGAACTCAGTTGTGACTCTTGGTGTAGGGAATTCTGTCTCCATATAACAGCTACAGGCTCATTTAGCAAGTCACACATAGGGCTCAGATTAACTCAGTCTTTTAATCAATAGCTGAATTAGAGGCCCTTCTATAATATTTTAAAGCCTGTGCAGTATGGTTTCAAGCTAGTCTCCTGCAGCTGCTTTTAGTGAGATTTACACTGAGAAATGGGCAAAAAAAATCCCATTTAAATTTTTTTCTTTTACTATTTGCTCAGAAAGAAGAACCTACAAAATTAGGAGTAGAGGAGACCTTGATTCTGAGGAGATAAATATTCAAAAGAAGCCCAGTACTTTGTATCTGGACAGTCAGAAAGATACCTTGAGGTCATGTGTGGAATCAGCAAGATCTTGCCATTCACAGGCTTAAAGGTATAAAAGTGATAATCTTCATTTTGAGGAGGAAGCCTCTGAGAAAGGTTACCTAGGGAAGAGTAGTGACACTTCTAACATTCCCTATTTGAAGATAATACAGCATTTTGTGTCCGTCAGAACATTCACATACCATTTTAGATCAAATGGAAATGGAATGGAGTGAACATTACCATCTATGTCAAGCCTTGTTAGATGCACAGATGCTGGCATTTTTAGGAAGAAGGCAACTATCTTTAATTAGCAATCTGTCTGCTGAGTACAACTGACAATGAAGACTGGAATCAGTTTGAACTGGCATTCTCTTCTCTGGAATAGTCATAATATTGGACTATTGGTTTGTGCTAATTGTACATGAACATATTTATGATGACATCCATGTTTGAAGGATCTCCATATCACATACATTGAACCGTGAAAAAATGTCAGAATGGATGGAATGAAGCATCGCCAAAGCTAATTTTCAAAACTAGGGACCACAGCTCAGTTTGAATTATTCTGCTTAAATGCTTTACTTAACCACTTGACAGTTGGCCTCAAGCATCACTTGAGTAATGTGTTTACATACCATCCCAGCTGTCCTTTGGGCAGGTGTCATTTCAACCAGTTGATTTCTTTTCTTTTTTTTTTTTTTTTGAGACACTCTCGCTTTGTAGTTCAGACTGGGCCTGATCTCAATGTGTAGCCCAGGCAAGCATCCAACTCAAAGCGGTCCTCCTACCTCTGCCTCCTGAGTGCCCAGCATTGTGATAAGTGGTACTGATTGTTGGTGGGCGTGAATCACCACACCCCACATTATTGTATGTGGTTACTGGGCATCCAACCCCAGACTTTGCAGTTGGCAAGGCAGGCGTGGGAACCACTGAGGAAAAACCTGGCCCCCAGTCAATTTCTTACGTAGGATAAATTTAATAAGTTGTCATTTTAATATTTCCTATAATAGAAATGAAAAATTTTGCAAGTTTTGATTACCTTGAATTTAAGTAATAGGACTGGTAAGTGGTTAAATATAGTAACTATTTAAATATCTTTAAGTGGAGAATGTAACATACATATTTAGCACTAGCATACAATGATGGATTGCCAGGTATGGCCTTCTAGAAAAGCATAGTTTCCTTGATTATTTTAGGAGTAAATTTTTCAGAAATACAAAGGAAAAGAAAATTACCATTGTTACCATTTATTTCCTTTAGGAGAAGCACACAGGAGAATTGCAGCATATTGATGATAGATGATTTGGTTATGTCTTTTGTATTTTGAGTCATATTTTTTATTAAAGCTTTATTTCATTATGCCATTTTTATTATTGAGGTTTTTTTTTTTTAATTTTGAGAAACAGGTGTGATCATATATAAACTAAGAGACTTCGGAAATATCCAGTATATGTTCACATTATGAAACACTAACTTCAGACTTGGAGAAATGTTATATTTGGGGTTTCATGCCTGCGTTGCCCATTAGTCTAGACTTCCTTTGCTCTATGCAGATGGAAGTGGTGAGTTGGCCAAGGGCAGGTCTGCTAGCAATCCTCGTGTCTCCAGGTAAAACTGATAATGCTGGATGCCAACAGTGGACACAGCCAGTGCTGCTGCCAGCCACTGCCTTCTGGTACTGGCTTGTGGCAAATTCTGTAGGTTGATTTTGCCCAGTGTTGGTCTCTGCTGTGGATGCTTGTCTGGAACTCTTCAGTGGTAACAGCTCCTAGAGTTTATTGGTTACAAAACAAACTGCTGGTGTGGCAGTACTACTCAGGAGAAGAACCCTGTGCAGATTTACAAGACTTTTGGACCTTAGACTATGTGGGGAATAAATCAGAAGCAGCTTTACAGGACCACCGAAGTGAGCCTTCATTTTTCCAGGGCCTGTGCTGCATCACGGGGGTTGGAACACTGAAGTGAGCTCTCACAGTAACCTGAGAAGTGGCTGGGGAGTGCTGCTGCTCCAGGAGCTGCAGGCATGTAACTGCTCCAGGTGTCGGCCCCATGGTTGGCACAGGGCTCCAGGATGGCCTCATTTGTCACTATTGAGATCCAGTGAGGGGCCAGGGCTGACGGCAAGGCATCTCCCAGAAGACTAGCTGTGAGGCTTGGGGATATTAACAATGGGCTCACGTCCTTCCCTCCCTGGTCTTAGTCATGCCACGATGGCCCCTCCCCTTCTTTCAAGGCAAGGGTAGTGTCTGAAGTGGCAGTGTGGAGGAAGAGGAGCACTCTGATAGTTGAGCTGCACCCTTGCTGGGGTAGTGAAGGAGTGAAGGAGAGTGTGACAGCTAGAGACAGATCCCAGGAGGACAGAGAGGCAAGTTGTCCCAGTCCATTGAGTGGGGGAGGGGAAGAAATGAGAAGTGAAGAGGAAAGAGGGGGATAGCAAGTTGAGCCCTACCCACTTCTGGTGGCACAGTCCAACACAAGTGCTTCACTTCTATCTCACCTAGATGAGGGGCAAGGTTGTGGCTAGACCTCCCTTTTCAGCTGTGCAATTTTAAATAACTAAATATAAGGACAATGGGGAACAAAGTTGATTTTTTTAATCTAATTCAAGGTCACCAGATGAAGTTGACATCTTTGAGTCATGAGATTTGATGTGACCTAGGAGAACATAGAATTTACACCAACTCAGAGAAGTTCAGTATTGTACTGATAGGAATCCTTAGTATATATCATTCTTATATTTCACTATGAATTGAAAGATTGAAAAATACATAGGGATATTTTTGCAGATGAGTGATGACCTTAGAAAATGACTTGAACACAAGGTCTTTATTGTAGTATGGGTCTTAAATGGCCCACAAGGCCAGTGCCAGGAGTTGTATCATTTTGAGGTAGTGGAACTTTGAAGATGTAAGGATTAATTGGATAGTTTTGGTTTATGCGATTGTGCCATTTAAAGGGATAGGAAAGGTCCCGATCCCTCCTTTTTACTTCCTTGCTATGAGGTGAATGGTGATGTTCTATACTGTCTCTGTCATGATGTGCCATCTAGGTGTTGGCTAAAAGGAACAGGACCAAAGAATCTTGGGAAAGAACCTTTAAAACTATGATCCATAATTAATTTTTTCTCATTAGTTGTTAAAACTAGCAAAGCTAGTGCCATCCTTATTGAACTTAACTATATGAAATGATTTCCTTTCATTAAAAAGATTTTAGTTTTGAGGTTGGTTAATTTGCAGCTTGACTGTTGCCAGGGCTGTATTGATTTGTAGAGCTACTAATGATGTGAGCTCTTGAGTATGAGTAAAACTCTCCTTGAAACTGGCCTATGCCAAAATAAAGAAGCTGGCCCTGGGTCCACAGTTGTAGAGGTGTGAACGTCCTCATCTGAATCTTGACAGTTGAAAAGAATGGACTCAAAAAGTAGATGTCCTCTGTCGTCCTAAGTGTTGCCATCCATTTAGAAATACAGAAAGGCCCCAGATGTTTCCATGTCTGGTGCCTCTCTGCTTTCACTCTCCCCCCAGCATCAGTGAAAAGGCTGCCATTCTCAAAGCCTTCTATCTCTAAGGGACAATCAAAACTATGCGCTGTGTTTAAATCAAAATAATAGTAAGAGGCACATTGCTGTGAATCTCTCAAAATACTCCCCCTCACTTCAAACACGTTTATTCTTTGATTCTCGTCACTTTTTTAAAAATTCAAATGTTTATTGCTACATTATGAATACACATCATCATTGCATTCAACATTGAGAGTTTGCACCAGAGTATGACACCACTTGCTTCTCATTTTTCCCTTCCCCCACCCGCCCTGCAACCCCCACCCCCTATATACATAAACTTTGTTTCCTTTTTTTAAATTATTACTATCACATTCTTTTTCTCCTTGTTATTTACCCTCTTGCCTCTTTCTTAAATAGTCTTGGGAGTCCTTTTTCTGTGATTATCTTTCTGAGGTGTGCTCACTGACACGGTGAGTGCTGCTTCCAAGTGGCATCCAATGGAAAGGCAGGCTCATAAAAGTGTCAGTGTATACTCCTCTACCTTATTTGGTGGGTCTGGTTCATCCACAAAGTCAAAATGACTGTGAAGGTAAACACTGCCAATTGATTCAAGACTTCGAGGTTCTCATCATGGCATAACTAAAGAGAGTCGTAAAGGACTTCCAGAACTGCTTTGGAAAGTGGCAGCA
The DNA here is from genome assembly GCA_004026965.1 of Petromus typicus. Classification (NCBI taxonomy): domain Eukaryota; kingdom Metazoa; phylum Chordata; class Mammalia; order Rodentia; family Petromuridae; genus Petromus; species Petromus typicus. Next base: position 7,928 of record PVIR01035667.1, on the reverse strand, counting down.
GCAGTGAGATTTGTGAGTTCAAAGTGAGGACAATATTTTTCAGAGGATGAGTGGCAATGTGTTTTACTAAAATAGTTGTAAAGTGTAAACATTGATTATGTTTTGTGATCATATTTCCCATAACACAGTTGTTACAGTAAGTCTCAAACCAAGAATCTCACCATTTTATTCTGCACTTGTTAAAGGTGGCTTGTGTTTGTTGTAAGATAAGCCTCTCCGTAAGCCCCTTTGATTCAGTTTGAACACCTTTAACCTGAGCCAGGGCCAGTGCATGAGCCAGATTATGGATAGGTCTCTCCTTGGAGCTAGCTGCCACTTAGTGGAGAAATAGCATTTAACACTATTTCTGTATTTTTCCAGGGCCCAAGTAAGGATGCAAGATTAGAACATGAAGGGAAACGTCATTTCCATTATAACATAAGCAGAGTGGGCCCCAACTATTGAAAACAAGCTTCTACAGTTTTTAGACTAAGTTTTGGTATAAATAAAGAAGTTAAAAAAGTGTCAGTAGGAAGAAAAACTCAATAAAGGTACTGTGAAAAGGCAGTGGTGACCAGAGATTTAGAGACTAACTTGGAATTAGGAAATCTTTGTCTCATCATAGAATCCAAATGGGTTTGTTAACCAGTAACTGAACAATGTCCTTAATTCTAGAAACAGGCTCAGTCTAAACTGTGTGCTTGTTAATCAACTCAAGCTCTGTCTATGCCAGCAACTTCCTATATCTGAGGTTTGGCGGTGCTATGCTTTTGAAGATAGGTCATGTTTGTTATTTGGGTGCAAGTTTCGTTGATGAAGTACTTGAGTCTTTCAGTAACATTAGTGTTACTCTAAATATAACAAAATATTCTTTTCCATTCGTAATTTGTTGGCTTCATTGTTTGTGGCTTTTGTTGTCTTACTACGTTGTATTTCACTTTGCACAACAATAGGATTCCACCTCATTTGTATTGTTTAAGTACTGTTGTGGTGATTTGATTTAATGACTTCCAGCTTAATTTAGCTATACAATGAGGAATTTCAAACATTTTATTATCAGTTTTAGTAGAAGGGAAACACACATTTCTGTCCAGGGCAATCCTATTTCTTGTGATCTTGTATATTTATTGTTTATTAACTAAAAGCTATCTTTTTCAGTTTTATTTGTCTAATACTGGCACTGTTATGATACTCCAATCTACCCATGTTAATTTGAAAGGGTCTTTTACTCATCCTTGGCTTACTGTAAATAGTTGTATAAAGATTTGGTTTCCTAACTTTTCTATGATACTGCACAAGAAGAATGAGAAAGCCATGAAAAGTGTTAAATAGCTTTGGAAAAGTAAGCATTTGTGCCTGTGGAACATTGGTTTTTCAAATCTGCTTTGTAGCTCCAGCTATACTTTTCTTGTCATACCCTCTGCTACCAGGTTTTTAAATTACAGACTGACATAGTAACGGTCCTCACTCCCCCTCTTGCCCATTCATTGTGCAAGACTTCCTGTCAAGAGTAATCTTTAATCAGAGAGGTAGTTTCCATAACTCTGTGAGGAAGGAACAAAAAAACAAGCCCACTCAGATGTCAGGCAGCCATGAGGTACTGGTGGGCTGGAAGCCTCGTTACATGCAGTTGCCCCCAGAGACTTCCACTTTCCAGAGCCGACCAGGAGAAGGGCTCCATGACAGCTTAATAAGCTGCCCCTTGCTGGTCATTGTATTTCCGTCAGAGTTATGTGGCACCATGGGAAGATCACACAAAAGAACAACACTGCAGAACAAAATCTACCCGATGGGTGTTTCAGTAGCTAGAGAAAGGTGAAATAGGAGCTGGTGGCCAGTAGGGGACAGAGAAGTCATTTTCCTTAGTGTCCTGATGCTTACTGTGCTATAGGAGGAGAGAAAGCATCTGGGACCGCTTAGATGGCTTTCAAAGTTGAAATTTGTATGTAGGCTAATAGACAGGAGAAGGTGGCTGAGTAGAGCTTTAGAAGCCTTGGAGAAGGCCAATTCCTCAACCACAAAGAGAAAGATGGATGACCCATAATTTAGAATGACCCATTGATTGGAAAGAGAAATAGTGCATTGGGTTTCGTGTCATTCACGGAGTGAATTACCTTCCTGCCAAGACATCTTCAACATGGACAAGGGAATATTTTTTGGTTTCCTCTTTTTTTTTTTTTAAAGGATTTTGAGACAGGGTCTCACTTTGTAGTTCAGGCTGGAACTGAGCTCAGCCTCAAACTCACATCACAGCAATCCTCCTGTCTCTGCCTCCTGAGTGCTGGGATTACAGGCGTGAGCCACCACGCCCGGCACTGTGGTATGTGACACTGTTTGCTGCTGGGCATGAGTCTCCATGCCCAGTATAGTATGTGGTTACTGGGGATCGAACCCGGGTCCTTGTGCTTGCAAGACAGGCGCCTGAACCACTGAACTAAATCCCCGGCCCCTGGGTTCCTCTTACTGTCATCAGTAAATTATCTAGAGATTCCCAGGCTGGGAAAATCTTTCTAAATTCATATATACTTAGTTTTTGCTTGTTCTATAGGCTTCATCCCTCTGTATTGCCAGAGAAATGTAGAGAATGATGGACGAATATAATGTGGTATTTGTACTGTAAGACTCAGAAAGCAGTGAAGGAAAGAACCCAATTTTCATGATAGACAGATGGAAAAAATAGAGCTATGACATGACCTTATCACTAAAAAATCCTATTTGCATTTTCAAAAGACATATAGAGATGGCCACACATGGGATGCCTAGAGATTTTAAAAACATTGAATTACACATTTTAGATTGAATACTGAGTTTAAGGAACAGTCTGTCTAGATGTAATTTTGATGAGAACTGTGAGATTAGTGAATTCTTTGTCCAACTCTAGTATGGCCTTCGTGCTGCTCTTTCACATTTTCACATTTCATTTTTTTCACATTTTGCTTTACATGCCATCTTCCTCAAAGTTGCTGTCTGCCCTTCACAGGTCACATGTACTTTCTGAATGATAGTTTTCATTGTAGGGTTGGCATGTCGCAGAAGTGTGAGATGACCTTCCTCACCACCTCTGTTGCTGGTCCTACTTACCTGCTATACTGGTATTAATAATTGCTATTCTGTGGTACTTCATGCTTTACAAAGGGTTTTTTTTTTTTTTTTTGCTTTTAACTTAATCTTTGTGGTAATTTTGTCATATTGGTTCAGGGTAATGGGAAATTCTTCATTTAATATATGAAATAGCCTAATCTCATTGAAGTGGGTTATTCCAAAGTTGAGCAGCTAGAAAAAGGAGAGACTTGTTATCTTAAGGCATGTGCTTTGACTCCCAATTCTGAATTCTTTCGTCTATGATTTTTTGTCTCAAGTATTAGACCCTAAGAAAGTCTATTGATTGCTTTTTCTTTATTTTTGTGTCCTGTAGAGTTTATGCATTTAATTTTTTCATTTACATATTTCCCCCAATTCATTTATCAAACATAAATTGAACTTGGTATGTTCCAGGTGTGATACAAACCTATATACACCAGAGAAGCCCTGAACTCTGTCCTTGCAGGGTGCAGTCTAAATTACAGATAGTCACAAACACAAAGCCTGGTGGAGGTTGTGGATCGTCATGCTGAGGTTCAGAGCCTCAAAGATACTCTGTACTCTGGACAAATAGGGTTTTGAAGTGACCCTAACAGCCTTTCATTATATACCTCCAGTAGTTCTGGGATGGATAAAGCTGAGTGGGAACTAATTAGGTAGCTCTGTAGAATTTGATTGCATATAAAAGCAAGATAAAGGCCCAGCAGTCAGGCTGTGAGGATAGGGTGGGGGCTTGTCCTTATGTTTGGATCATTGTACTGTTTTAAATACATACTTGGTTTTCATCAATTAGCCTCTTGTGTCCTCCCCTCCTGGTTACTAAGTGCTTCAAGGACACTTGCTCTTAGTATTTAACTTGTTGCCCAACCTGTTCACACGCTAAGAGTGCATTTTATCATCTATACTCAGCTCTTCTTTCCTCTGCGATTTTTTTGGTTGTAATATTAGATGTTCCCATGTTGTTTTAGAGCTGTGGGTTTCCGCTCGAGGTGTAGTACCTGGTATTGAAGAGGTCTAACCTCGTTGGATCCTGGTTGGCCTCCCCTTTCCTAGGCACTTTACTTGTCATTGTTCTAGCACTTTATTCTCAGTCAAAGAAGATCTTATTTCATAGAACAAAGAGGCAATTAGAAGAGAACATCTTTGTCCTTCCTGTCCCAAGCAGTCAAGCTCTGTGGACTTTGGTCTTTCTCCACCCAGACTCTAGAGATGTACCTGTTCCATTCCTTGCTTAGATCTGTGTTTTTTCTGCTTATTTCAGCTTCTCAGGATTATTTTCATCAGCCTGTAAACATGTGATACCATCTCCCTAGTACTTGTACGGCACATGAACAATCAAGGGTCCTTCTCTTGGACACCCTACGGTTTCATTCAGCTGTGATCAGATAGGTCTTCCTTGGATGCCCTACTTAAAATACCATTTACTATCACTTTGTTCCTTCTTTTCTTCCTCTGTATTAGTAAATGCATGTTTGTGTGTGTCTATATAGAGTTTATCATCTACCTCCTATTCTATTTCCATGACACCAGGAGGTTTGTCTGTTTTGGTCCCTTCTCTTAGTTCCTACAAGAATGCCAGAAATGTTACAGAAAATCCCAGATATTTTCTTGTTTAATTTCTTATCCACAAACTATTTCATTCATTAGAAGTTATCTGTACTTTTTTTTTTTTTTTTTTTTTTGAGACAGGGTGTCACTTTGTAGTTCAGGCTGGCCCTGAGCTCAGCCTCCAACTCACATCACAGCAATTCTCCTGCCTCTGCCTCCTGAGTGCTGGGATTACAGGCGTGAGCCACCACTCCTGGCACTGTGGTATGTGGTACTGGTTGCTGCTGGGGTGAGTCTCCATGCCCAATATTGTTTTGTGGTTACCGAGGATCGAACCCGGGTCCTTGCACTTGCAAGACAGGCGCCGGAACCACTGAGTTATATCCCCGGCCCTATCTGTATTTTTTTAACCTCTTTGTGTGCTCCCTCTTTTATTCAAAAAAATTACTGTTTTTAGATTAAAAATTGGTGCTGAGGACTAAACCCAGGGCCTTCTGCTCAGTTTGGATATACTTGACAACTGACTAAATCCCCACACTTCTCCCATTCTTTTTTTGAAGCAAAATATTTATTGATACATTTTACATACACATAGTGATAACATTTCATCCAAGGGAATTTGTACCTATACATGATGTATCTTGGTTCTTCTTTTCCTACCCCTAGACCCATCTTCTCTTCCTTATTTTTTCTTGTATATTTTTTTTCCTTGTCCTTTCTCTTCCTCTTTTTTCCCCTGCCTTGTTCTTTCTCATTTAAACATTTTCTTCCCATTTTCCAATATCTATTGTACATTTTAGGCCTTATTTCCACTCTTGGTTTCTCACAATAGAAGAAGGATGAAGAATTCAACGTATGTGTCTAATTTATTTCACTTAAGACTATGGTCTCAAGGTGCATCCATTTAGCTAGAAATGTTGCAAGCTCATGTTTATGGCAGAACAGTACCACGTTGTATAAAAATAAAACCACGTCTTTATCCATTCATCGATTAATGTACATTTGGATTGTTTCTAAAATTAAGCTGTTACAAACTGTGCCACTATAAAAATGGGCATACATATATCACTGTGTTATGATGCTTTAATTTTTTTCAGGAAAATACCAAGAAGGGGAATAGTTGGGTTGAATGGAACCTCTAATATTAGCTTTTTGAGGAATCTGCACACTGATTTCCACAACGGTTGTAACAGTCTGCACTCCTACCAACAGTGGAGTAGGTTTATTTTTTTCTCACAGCCCTGACAGCATTAGTTTTTGATTTCTTGATATTAGGCATTGTTTCTGCTAATGGAATCTCAGCATTTTAATTTGCATTGTGTAAATGATCAATGATGCTGAACATCTTTACATATTTTTATTTGCTGCTGCTGCCACCTCTTTCCTTACCTCTTTCTCCTCACTTCTTCTCCTTCATATTTAGATTGAGTCTTTAAATTTGGAGGCTTTTTTTTTCTTTTGAGTTCTTTATATATTCTATGTAGTAGTCCCTTTTCTGAGGAACAGCTGGCGAATTTATTTCCCCACAGTGTGGTTGTCTATTCAGTGTTGATGGTTTCTCTTGCTATGCAAAATGCTTTTTAATAAGATGTGACAGTAGCAGCAAATATAGCCTAAAAAATGACAAATTGTGGTAACTATTAATTTTCCACTTTTAACCATATGAACTAGATTTATGCTTATGCAACAAAATGGAAAATAAACCAGAAAATTATATGCAGTAAATAAGCTCTGAATATGGCAATTTTACACTTAGGGGAGAAAATTTAAAGACATTAGAGGAGAAAAATACAGAATGAGTAGAAGATACTCGAAACAAGGCTGGAGGACAAAGGAAGATTATGCAAACTTTGGTAAACTGGTGAAGATGACAAAAGGGGAAGAGAAGGAAAAATAAGAACAAGCTAGAAATTTGTGTTTACATTCTAAAAATATGAACAATTAAGAAAAAAACCAGAAAAGAGGCAAAAGCGAAGAAAAAAAGAATAAAATATCCAATTCAAAATGTGAACATGCTGTAATTGCTAGACAGTGTGGGCAGATGGAATGCATATCCGAGTTCATTAATCCCAGCAAGCCAGACACAGCTTTACATTGGGGTCATGGATAATCCCAGCAAGTCTATACCTTTAATTCCACTGAAATGGGAGCAACTTTCTGGCTGTGAGCCTGGAACCAGATACATTCAGTCTGCAACAGTCTGTGTGCCTCCTGCTGGCTTGGACTCAACTCCCGCTGGCCTTGCATTTGCTCTCTGATCTCCTGCTGACTTGAACTGGACAGCCTCACTACATCAGAGGAAGCCACTAATGAGGGCAGCTGGCAGCTGTTCTGAGTTCCAAGCTCGGTTGGGCCTCTTCAAGAGGGCTTACCAGCCTTTCACTCTGTCATGGGGAATATCTGACCCCAAATAACTCACCAGCCAGAAGTTTCCACCCATTGCTGATACATTGTGTTTCTTTTTCAAGACCTCTGGGGTTGCCAGTAGTAAGGTTGCATCTGCAGGTTTGAGTCACCATTTCCGTATAGGGAGTCTCAAGGAGAAAGCATAACCTGTCCCCTCCCTTGTCTTCATTGAGATCTCCCTCTTGGCTGTCCCTATGGGCTTCAGTTAACACTTCAGATGCTCTGTTGGCCCCAGGGACCCCTTTGCCGCCTCCTCCTCTTTCTGACTTCACTATATTGCAATATATATGAGGACATGAAATTTCAGAGAGGCTCTTTTTCTGTTACTTACAACTGCCATCTTCTCACAAGTCTTTTATCCTCTTAAATCTCCATTCTTCATCTAATTTCTACCGCTGTACTCACTTTTGATCAAGCCATCAGTGACTGCCATGTTGCCAGATGTAGTGACAATTCTCATCCTTGTTTTCACTCAATTCCTGATACCAGGCCACATATTTCACTATTTTTGCTTTGTACCTGGTTTAATCTTACTTGGGTCTGGAATTTTCTCTTCCTATTCAAGCCATTCTCTATAATTCTTCTTTGTCAAATCCCTACTTTACATGCCTTCCCAAATTTTAGTGTCAGTGTTCACAGATACAGGGCTTTTAAGTCCCCTTGCCTTGAGTCACCTATTTGTTCCTTTATCAATCTCAGCTACTATCATGTCTTCAAATATATTATTCACATTAATGACGCTTAAATATTGATCTTCTGCTTTCACATTTTCCTGGAATTTCAGACTTTTAAGTCTAGCCAGCTACTCAACCTATCAGTTGAATGAAAATCATCGCAAACCTGCCCTTCCCAGATGTGACCTTACTACCCCCAGAGCTGCTTTCCTCTTGTTCTACTTTTCCGTATGTGGCATC
>PVIR01035666.1:0-16307 GCA_004026965.1 Petromus typicus | reverse complement strand
CCTGGTCCAAGAGTCTCCTGAGCTCATCTATCAGTAGCAAATGCAGAAGTGGTTTCTGTTGGAGGAAAAAGAACTCAGGGAGCTGGAAAGTACCAGGAAAATGACAGAGCAGAAGAGTGCAGGGAGGCGGTGCCGTGAGCTTTCACCTCTCAGTTGGCTCTGCACGGGCCACTCCTAATTAGCATGCCAGGGGCGCCTATGGGTGGAAGGCCTCTCTGTCCCTGTGTGCCAGGGTGGCACACATAGGCCAGGCCTGGACACAACAACAAAGCCTGAGAACTGTGTGGACATAGGAGCCACATCCCTCAGGAGACTACGCCAAGAACTTTGGTATTCTCCACGGGAGCCTAGAGACTCATAACAACACTCAAAATGTCCAGAATAGAAACACACATTGTTGGGGGGCCAGGGAGTTAGCTCAGTGGTTCCGGTGCCTGTCTTGCAAGCGCAAGGGCCGGGGTTCGATTCCCCGGTAACCACATAACAATACTGGGTGTGGAGACTCACCCCAGCAGCACCAGTACCACATAGCACAGTGCCGGGCGTGGTGGCTCACGCCTGTAATCCCAGCACTCGGGAGGCAGAGGCAGGAGGATTGTGATGTGAGTTGGAGGCTGAGCTCAGGGCCAGCCTGAACCACAAAAGCGAGACCCTGTCTCAAAAAACCTAAAAAAAAAAGAAAAAAGAAACACACATTGTTGGCCATATGAAGAGTGTGGAAATTTCAACAATCAACAGACACCAACAATGTGGGGACAGATGTCTGAGCTGTCCAACAAGGACTTTCAAGAGCTCTCCTAAAAATGCTTGAACCAGTTATTGCAAATGGCCTTGACATAAATATTAAAATAGAAAGACTCAACAAAATAACCAAAGAACCAAAGAGAAATTTTAGAATTCAAAGTACAGGAATAAAGAAAAAGAAAAAGCATCTCACTGGAAGGGCTCAACAGCAGATCAGACATGAGAGGAGAAAGAAGCAAAGGAGACTAATAAGAGGGGGGAAAAAAAGACCTTAAAATAGTGAACGTCTGGGCATGGTAGTTAGTATACACCTGTAATCCCAGCACCTCAGAGACTGAGGCAACAGGATTACAGCAAGTTCCAGGCCGGTCTGGGCTACAGAGTGACTTCAGAAGCGGCCTGACTATATACGGAAGCCCCGTTTACAAGAAGCTACCCAGCCTGCACAGAGCCCTAAGGACCCAAGGGACAACACTGGAGCTCTACAAAGGGAGGTGTGCAGGGCTGAGACGCGTGCGACAACATAATAGCTGAAAATTTACCAAGCCAGTGCAGGTTCAGCAGCGCAGGGAATACGCGGCCCAGGGAACACGTGCCCTGCCCCTTCTCCGTGCTGAGGACTAGGACAGTCTCACACTGAAGAGCTCACACGGCGGCGTGGGGAGACCGGGCCTGCCCTCGGAGCCCCCCTGGCGGCGTGGGGAGACCCGGCCTGCCCTCGGAGCCCCCCTGGCGGCGTGGGGAGACCCCGGCCTGCCCTCGGAGCCCCCCTGGCGGCGTGGGGAGACCCGGCCTGCCCTCGGAGCCCCCCTGGCGGCGTGGGGAGACCCCGGCCTGCCCTCGGAGCCCGCACGGCCGCGTGGGGTGACCCCAGCCTGCCCTCAGGAGTCTCCTCAGAACCCTTACTCCTTCTCGCTGCACAGACACAAGGCCCTGCCAGCAGGTGCGTGAGCCCTCCCCCGTCCCGGCCACACTGCTGGGAGAAGAGCCTGCCTGCCTGCCACACCTTCTCCTGGGCCCCTCCTCCCGGCGCCGCTGCCCGAGGACCTGAGTTCTGACGCCGGAGCTTTTGGGGACATACTCCAAGCCCTGCCATTTGTGCTTTGCAGCCTTGCTGACTTTTTAGCTCTGAGCATGTTTTGTGTGGCTTTTTGGTGTGTCCCACAGCTTGGATCACATCGCCTGAGGGCAGAAATCTCCATTCTTCTCTACCTGCTATCACCTTTTCTTGTCAGTTCTTGGGCCAGCACCGCGCTGGCCGGGCTGGAAGGGAGCGTCCTGTCGTGCTCCTGGTCCTCGGCTCCCCGCCAAGTTGTGTCACACCCACCATGGGCCTTTCGCGTGTGGCCCTTGTCCTGTTGCCCTCGGTTCCTAGTTAAGTGTTTTTATCATGAAGACTGTTAGTTTTTGCGAAGTGCTTTCTCTGTAGGAGGCAGGAGGATCCCCGCAAGTTTGAGGCCAGTAAACTACAGTTGACCCTGGAGTTACAGGTCTGACACAGGAATGACTTGGGTTACAGCGGGAGTTTGGGTTTTAATGTGTGACCAAAGTCTTGAGTTAGAGCCCAGACGAAAGCCACTCAGGCTTCCAGATGTCTCAGACACAGGCGAACCCCGCAGAGAGTCCTGGAAGTGACGTGGCGCCACCCTTCCTGTGTGGGGCCCACTGAGGAATCCCGGCCAGCGTCTCTCTGCAGACCCTAGGATCTACCTGTGGACAGCGGACAGACTCTGATGGCTGTGGAGGCTTCAGCTGACCAAGCCAAATCACTACCAGCTCTTGCGAGAGGACTGAGTTTGTAAGTCAAGGGTCCACTGTGCCTAATGAGATCCTATCTCAAACAAACAAACAAAAAACATTCTAATTGCAGCTTCCGAGATAACCATGGAGGGAGGAAATGAAAAAATATGTATAAAAGTAAAGACAAAGGAAATGGAAGTGTTTCCTTATAATAAAAATAAATACCCAAAAAGGCAGAGAGGCACTGAGAAGAAAAATAACATAAGACATGGAAAACAAATAACTAAACAGAATTCAGTCCATTTATCATTCATTACCTTAGATACGAGTGAGTTAAACTCTTCAATTAAAATGCAGAGACTAGCAGGATGCAATTAAAAACACTGTCACGCTCCACGTTGTGTACAAATGCGTTCAGTTATAAAGGCACAAGGAGACCGAAAAAAGATGAAGTAAGAGCTTCCGGGCCAGTAGTGACCAGGAGGGGGCGGTATTGGCTTTAGACAAAATGTGCTGTCTGTGCTGTGCTCTGGAGAACAGCTGTCCACCTCCAGGCGGCTGTGCCAAGGGCTGGCGGGAAGCAACGGGGCAGAGTCTGTGCTTCATTTTGCAGTGCCCTCACAGCTCGCCTGTGACGCGTCCTGCAGTGTCACGTGCTGTGTGCTCAGCATCCAACGCGTTCTTCCCCAGGCCCAGCATTTTTAATATCTGGTCCCCGGGGCTTCCGCAGACCTTCAGTTCCATGTCTCTGTGTGAATGTCACATCCAGGAGCTGCCCCTGCCCCCGCTCCTTCCCCTACCCCGCTCCGCTGAGTGGCCCTCCGTGTCCCTCTAATTTCTTTCTTTTCCACACTGGAGATTGAACTCAAGGTCTTCCACTGAACTCCTTCCATAGACCTTTTTAATTTTAAGACATAGTCGTTTTGAGTCACTACAGTGTCAGACTGGACTAAAACTTTCAATCCTTCTGCCTCAGCCTCCCAGGGGGTCAGATTACAGGGTGCATTGCTACGCGAACTTACTCCTTTCAGTGTTTATGCCTTCCTCAGCTTTCCTGGGCAGGGATCATGTCTATTTTGGCAGCTAAGGGCATGGAGGCTCCTTCAGACTGGACAGAGTGAATCTCCAGCTCCAGTCCCAACCCCCAGGGACCCCACCCACCAGGGAGCCATTCACCCACCTGCCTGGGGTCTCTCCCGGGCACAGCTTCATGCCACCTGGCCCTGGGCACCGAGAATCACTTACAATAGCCTCTTTGCTGCTGGTGTGCCCCAGCCAGTGGCCAGTGACCAGGAGGACCCTGGGGAACCCACAGGCCTCTGCCCTGCCAGTGGGAACAAATGAGCACGAACGGGGATGCCGACGGCGAGGGAGCCTACAGGCCTGGAACGGAGCCTGCCCCGGCAGGTGAGCGAGCTGCCCTGGAGTCTGTCCCGGGCCTGCGCCTGCTTCCTCAGCACTTTGCTCCCAAGCTGGTGTGGTCTGTGCAGGAGGGAAGGGGAGGGCAGTAATGCCCAGGCAGTGGGGGGGCTGTGGGGATCGACTCAGAGCCCGGCGAGGAGGCTCCCACCGCTAGGAGGCAGAATGCACCTTCCTTCCTGCTGGGGCCTCTTGGCTCTGCAGGATGGTGGGGATTTGGAGGGGCACAGGCCTCTGTTTCCATCCTCTGTGGGACAGAAAAGCACTGATGCAGCTATAAAGAAGGCCTCCTCCGGGCCGGGGATTTAGCTCAGTGGTTTGGGCAAGCGCTGTGCCTCTTCTTGCCAGAGAAATACCAGTTTGTTCCTCCAGGCCCCCCAGCCGTATAAGATAGGCCCAGGACGGAGAGCCCAGCTCCCTTGGGCAGAAAAAAGCTGGAGAGTGGTGATTCTTCCTTGTGGAAGGAGCAAACACCGTGCTCAGAAGTTCCTTGTACTTTCCAGTGTACCTTCCCTGAGGGCATTTGGGAACCCTCACCATTGCCCCTTCGGTGAGGATGGCGCTCGATGGCTTCAATGAATGTGAGCCCGTGGTCCACCTTGACTCCACGGTAACAATGACAGCTGCTACTCTGCTACTGAGAGAGACCACTGCCAACCCAGGGCCAGGTTCAGGAGCTTAGACTTAGGTGCTCCAGATGGAGACAGCGGCTTTCTCTGGGTCGTCCAAGCTGGCCACAGGAAAATGAGTCAGTTCTGTCCCTGCACTGCATCTATGGAGTTGATCCATAGGGTCGGCAGCGTTGAGCCCTGTGCCACATGGGCAGCCAGTGCTTCCTGCAGCTGCTTCTGCCAAGGGAGGTCACCACACCCTGCAGGGGACATGGAGGGGTGGAGGGCACTGAGAGGTGTGGCTGAGGACCCCAGCCCGTGAGACTGTGTTGGGACTGGCAGGTCGCTGGGACAGGGCATCTCCAGTGTGGAGCCTGGGAAGAACACGGACTATACCAAGGACCCCACCCTGCTGGCAGCCTGAGAGCCACAAGCCCTCTGCCCAGGCTGCTTCCACCCAAGCCTGTAGTGAGGAGGAGGAGGAGGAGGAGGAGGAGGAGGAGGAGGGACCCCTTTCTGGTCACTACTGGGGCCTGGGTCCTTCACCTGCAATGCCAGCAAGCAGGCACCAGGTCGCAGCCCCTTGGAAGGAAGAGTCCAGTGCCAGCCTTCAGCCACCTCCGAGACAGGCAGCCAGGACCCTGTCCCGGCCCAGTGCGAACTCTGCACCATGGCAGGGCTCCTGGCAGCCACCTGCAGGGTAGCCAAGGAGGTGGGTCGGCTCACACTAACACCCTCCTAGTGAAACTCAGACCAGGCCTGCGTGCCAGTGCCATCACAACGGTGCTGTCCAGGGCCCTGGGAGGGGATGCGATGACCTGGGGTAGACGACACGGAGGGACAGACTGGCCATGGGAGAAGGGATGGGCATCAGAGGCAAGATCCCCCCAGCTGTGTATCCTTGGAGGCTGGGAACTGTCCCTGCCTGGCCACTATTAAAGAACAGGCAGGCTGGGAAACTTAAGAGAGGTTTATTTGGCTTGCTGTTCTGGAGGCTGAGGTGATCTCAGGGTGGTGATAACCACTGACCAGAGTGGGTCCACCCATACAGGCCCAGTGGGGCCTACTCTCCACACCTGCCTTCAGGACCTGTGTCCACTCGTGAACTCCTAAGGACACACTCCGGCTACCATAGACCTCCCAGGGCCCAGAGCGCCAGCCTTGGTTTTCCCCTCAGATACCTATCCAGGGCTGGTGCCAGCCACTGGGCACCTAAGGTTAGAGAGGCCTGTGCTCTGCCCACACCCACATCTTCAGGAGGACCCCACCCCGCCCGGTTCACTGACCACCCTGGCCAAGGGTGCAGTGGGCATGGAACTGAGGGGTCCATCTTGGGGTATCCACTTGCTCCCCCTGCGGGGGCTTACTACTGGAGCTGGGGTCAGGGTCAGGGCAGCCACCATCGGGGAGGGGTTTGTCCCAGGCTGTGGTGTCCGGGATGGCGACAAGGACAGCGACAGGGACCAGGGACAAGGACAACACGGGCCGAGCGGAGTCAGGGACGCACACGCTACAGAATACCACGGCAGAGACTGCACTATTTCTCTAAATAGCTCTGAGTACACTGCCCGCGTCCGTGAGCAGCTGCAGAGGGCATGGGACTCATTACGGTCCGGTCAGGTCCTCATCACGGAGTCCCCAGCGGCACAAAACAGGAGCCCTGAAGGATGGCGGCAGAGAAGGAGCCGCAGCACTTGCAGGGCCGCATGCTTACAGCTGAGCCGTGACACACTAGGCAAGGGGTGGGTTTTCTCGGGAGACCTGCAAGGAAGAGGGCTCTCAGACTGTGGCCACCTGAAACGGCGCCCATTGCCCCCTGATCTCAAGGTGGAGACTGCGCTCACCTGAGCCCCCACCCACGCTCCCTGGCTGAAACTCCCACACTGCCCTGAGTGGTGCCAACCAGTTCCTGTGACCAACCTGGCCAACCTGGGCCAGCCCACTGACGACCACGCCCAAGACCACACCCACCAACCCTCCCTGCGGCCCAACTACAAGCCACTCCCAACAAAGGCCACGCCCAGCGCGCCGTGGCCCAGTCGCGCGCAGTGGAGCCCCCGTGAAAGTCCTCCCGTCCACCTCTCCCTCTAGAACCCCGCTTTACAAAGCCAAGCTGGGGTGGGCATCGTGCCAAGTGAAGGAGTAGGGACCCCGAGCCCCTCTGTCTGCTTCCCACCAACAGGCCAGGACTGTCCCGTCCCTAGCGGGTGTGGCGAGAGGGCTCCATGCCAGACACAGGAACACAGCACCCATCGGAAACCCAGCCGGGAGGTCAAGGTGGCAGGACACCTAAAATGCAGGTGGTGGGCTGGGCGGGGATCCCCACTCCCCAGCCCCTGACAGTTCTCCCCAGTTGTCCAGTGGTCCTTGTCCTTCCTCCGTTCCAGCGGACCCAGTGTCCCTGGGTGGGCACTGGGCAGCCAGGATATGTGGGGTGAAGGTGCTGCCACACCCCTGCCCTGTGTGCTGCCTGAGGCCACATCCGCCTTGGAGACAGGCCCAAGGATGGGTAGTCCGCCCGTGCACCAGGGCCAGAGAGGTTGTCTCCCTCACTGCGTCAGGGTTCAGGGCTGAAGGGGAGGGCAGTCCTGGCCTCTCAGAGAGAGACGGAGTCAGGGAGGCTGCGTGCAGGGCAAAAGTAGGAACGTTGAGCCCTTGGCAAGGGGGGCTTGATGGGTCCAGAGCAAATGTGGATCTAGCACAAGGACAGCATCTCAGCTGGTGAAACAGTAAGGCAAGACCAGGACCAGGCAGGGCACAGCGCCCACCCATGGGGCATCCCAGGTGCTAGAGACAGAGCACCTGGCCGAGGGAGGCCTCTTCCCAGTAACCTGCTGCCCTCTGTACTGAGGCCAGGAGGAGCAGTCCAGGGGAAATGGAGCCCTGTGGTTTGGCTCAGGGACGACAGGTTTCCTGAGCCGCCTCCTCCACAGCAGGGAACTAGCGCACATGCCCCATGATTAATGTTTTTAAAAGGAGAGCTTTATAATAAACAGTAGATAGAACAGCTTCACCTAGTAGAACCACCAAATGATCAGACACAAAATATAAACCACAAAACTCAAATGCAGTGTAGAAACCACTGACGAGGGAATGAGCCCTTAAAGGAGGATCGCACACATTTTTCTTTTGTTCTTTTTGGTGCTATCCTTTCTGGGTTGCACCCTCTGAGGGTACCACAGACCAGCACAGGCTGACACAGCCCAGTGCCTCTGCCTTCATCCACAACCATCAGCCCCCTCAGAGCCCACAGGAACCATGGTGCTCTGGCTCCCCGCTCCACGCCCAGTGCTAGTGAGACCAGAGCACCGTCCATGCCCATCCCACGGAGAGGACCTGACTGGAGTTGCTGTCCAGGCCCCATTTTGCTGCTCTTCAGCTGGTCACACCCACTGAGACCCCAGGGCCCCGGCCTGCCCTGTGCCTCACCCACAGGATGCAGCCCGGCCTCCCTCCCTGAGCCCACACAAACTCAGGGGATGGGGACAAGACAAAGGCTGGGTTACCTGGTGCCAGGGGCGGCCCACGCAGGGCACCAGCTGCCATCCTCAGGCTTTGTGGCATGGTCGCCAGGGGCTGCAGGGTTGATGTCTTCAGAGCCACATGTCGAGAGAGCTGAGTCTTGGCCAAGATGCTCCTCAGGCGGGCAGAGTCCATGGGCTGCCAGCCGCAGGCAGGGCGGAGTGACCTCTCATGGGGCTCAGTGTGGCCTGGCCTCACCCCGTAGCCCCTCTCACCTACGGCGGGCCACAGGGGCACAGGCCTCTTCCTGTCCCCCAAGGTCCCATCCTGCAGCACAGGGGTGCGAGGGGGTCCACCTGCCAGGGGCAACATGGCCAAAGGGCATAGCCCTTTTATCACCGGAGTCCCTGGAAGCGACGCTGAGACGCTGACGGTGGGAATGGGGCTCATCTGCCTCTTGGTCCTCTTCGTGCTCACGCCTTCCACACAGAGGTCAGAGACACTGAAAGGCGGCAGCTCCACAGTGGGCTGGGAGGAAAGGCGCAGGTTAGGGGCCTCAAGGAGAACCCAGGGGTGCTGCCTAGAGCTAGAGGTCCCTCTGTAGGTAGAAACCGCTGGAGCTGCTAGGAGGCCTGGGTGACCCAAAAATCTCCACCTCGGATAGTCCTGTCTGCATGCTAACAGCATCCCAATGCGACCCTGAGGGTTGCCATGAAGACACGGACAGCCATAAACAAGCCACAGAGGAGTGAAAAGAGGTGGGCCCTGAATTCTTGGACATCGACCAGCCTATTTCCTGGCACGATCACTCCTCCCGCCTTTGCCTCACCCTCACCTTGCTGTTTATACCGTTTTAGGAACCACCCAACCCCCATCAGGTTCAGAAGCTGCTTCGTGAGTTCTACTCCGAGTTTCCTACGCAGCTGGACTGACTGATTATTCTGAGTGAAAGGGCCCGGCCTGGAAGTCAGTAACAAACCTGCAAACAGGTCTGGCCTTCCAGGCAGGAGTCCAAGGGCAAAGACCACCCTGCACCCAACCTGCTGAGAGTTCGGAGAGGAGCATCCCCAGGAGCCTCACAGGGCCAGGAAGGAAGAACACACTCAGGCCAGGGCCCTGTGGACTGGTTGAGCAGAGCTGCCAGGACCCCGACTGTGTAGCAGCGAGCCCTTCACTTAGTGTAGATGCGGAGGCTGAGACAGGCAGAGTAAGGACAGCCCAAGCCTGTAGGCATCTGAGGGTGGCCAGAGCCAGAAATACGATCCGAATCCATCCAAAGTTCCAGGACTATGGCCTGCAGCTCCATTTGGCTTCCAGGGCCCAGGGAGCAGAGCTACCCAGGGCACAGGGGCCATCCCCCCACCAGGACCCGGTGCTCACAGCTGCCCTTCTCACCTGCCGCCACAGAATCTCAAAGCTGCCGATGTCGCAGTTGCGGTCGAGCTTGCGGTCCACCACGACCTTGATGGTGTCCTCCTGCACATGGGCGCATAGCTGGGCAGTGACAGGTGTGGATGGGTGCATAGTGGGGCTGGAGTTGATCTCGATCAGCCAGGGCTTGAAGTCTTGGTCCAGGATGAAGTCAGCGCCATAGAGCTCAAAGCTGTTCCTGCGGGGTTCCACGCTGCCCTGGGCTACCCTCATGGCATTGGTGATGGCCTTCTTCATGGAGGGGTAGATGAGGCTGGCCCACACGGCCCCCTGGCCCTGGCCCTGCAGGTACTCCCGGAACTGCCTGCTGCTCCACATGTTGTGGCTCGGCAGCAGCGGGCTGCGTCCCTTGTCGTTTTGGAGGTGCTTCTGGATGGCATTGTTGCACAAGTGGATGGCACTGCGGGCAAAGCACCTGTGAGCCCCGGCAGTGCCACTGCCACTGGCCCTGTGGGTGCCACACTTGGGCCGGCAGCCGCAAGAGGGGCCTGAGCTCCACACTGGCTGGTGCAGGGCGGGGAGCCCACCTGTCCAGGGCCACCCACTGGGGCATCAGTGTAATGACTTCCCCGCCTTGGTGTCCCCACTTACTCATGCCACCACTGAAGGGCTATCAGGGAGGGAAAGTGACGTTGGGGAGGTCAGAGGAATTTCCACTTTATTTATTTATACTCTTGCCTTGGATTTAAACAAATGGTGTCTTTTAGGAGACCACAAACACCACATTTTGGACGAAGAGTGTTTTCATCTGAAGGGTCGGTAATCAGGGCTGGAAATTAGATGGGGTCAGAAAACAGAGGAAACTCTGCCAGCTGGAAGGGAGCCTGGAAAGTCAGGAAGAGTGGCACGAGGGCCAGGCTGTGCACGTGCACATTCCATGACCTGAGCTCCTGTCTGCACCTGCAGGGCCACACCTGCTCACCTGCAGGTTCAAGGACTTGCCCGTTGGCCAGATGGAGAGGCAGGGCTCAGACAAGCACTTGGCAGCCTGGACAGGGGGTCCAGGGTGGGGTCAGGGTCCCTGGGCCCCTTCTGCACAGACATCCGGGTCCAGAGTTGGCAAGTGATGTGGGAGCCCGCAGTGGCTTCTCCTGGCCCAGGCCAGGCAGGACCCGAGGGGAGAGGCCTCCCAGGTGTGGCCTTGGGGGCATGGCCGGCCAGGTGTGGCTTCACAAGTGTGACTTCACCAGTTTGACCACCGGGGTGTGACTGGCCACCCCAGGCCTGGTGACACGGTTCGCTTCCAGCAAGGTCTCAGTGCCCTGACTCTGAATGACCCCCTGTGAAGTCCCCTAGGCCTGCAAGCCCTCCTTGCCCCAGCCTGGCTGCTGGGACACTCACAAAACCCCTGAAAAAGCCAGCCATGGACAGACGGCAGCCGCCCCTGCCCTGGGGACAGCCGGCCTCAGAGGTTCAGAGCTGGCTCCGGCCGTGCTGGGGCGGGGCTCGTCTGCCCAACATCACATCCTGGGTGTGTCTGTGCTTATGCCCGGTGCCCACACGCCCAGGGCCTGCACCCACTGACCTGTCCAGGCTGTCCAGGGAGAAGCGCTGTGTGGAGAAGCGCAAGTAGCTCTCCTTGTAGATCCAGATGGTCAGCGGGTTCCAGTCAGTGACCAGGAACCACTGCCTGATGTCAAACTTGGTGTCATAGATGAGCAGCGGCGTCTCGATGTACTTCTGGGCCACCCACCGGTTTTCCCGGGGGGACGAGCAGTCGGCAGCTGCCAGCGCCAGGATGTCCTCCACGTGGTCCATGCACACGATATCTGCGAGGGGTGGCTGCTTAGCTGGCACCACACGACTCTGCCAGCACAGGACCAACACCAACCTCGAGAGGCCCGGGACCGGGAGGGGCGGGGTGTGCGTCGCACACTTGGGTAGTGGCAGGGCGGACACTAAGGCTGAGGGACAGAGGGGACAGCAGGTGGGTGGTGCACTGGCCCTGCAGCTTCACCCATCTCCCAGGTAGGACGTGACTCAGGTGACCGCTGTGTGCGCCAGGGCAAGCCCTTCAGCCCACTTTTCTCTGCTATGACACCGTGAGGCCTCGGGGAGAAGCCATAGAGAGGGGCTGTGATACACTGAGTACCCACCATGTACGAAGCAGCCTACAACGGGTGACAAGCGCGACTGAGAGGGGAACTATTCCACTGAGTGCTGCTGAGGCCTGGGGCTGCCTGTACACAACACCATGTGGCCTCTTCTGCCTGACACAGATGGAAGGAACTCCATGCACAGAGCCCCAAAGGCTCGGGTGAACTTTCACAGACTCCAGCTTCTTAACTAGGATGAGTCAGGACATAGGACATAGCCATAAGCCACTTGCAAAGTTGAGCTCTGCTGCTACAGGGGTGTGAGGTGTCCACGGTGGAGGTAAGGCTGGCCAGCCAGACGGGAGAAGGCAGGCTGCCCAGGAAGAAGACAGGGCAGAGCCTGAGCTGAAGCAGGCACACGCACATGGGCACGCACACACACCCACGCGCCAGCCGGGCAGGGTGCTCACAGAGGTCAGAGGAAGCCCTGGGCACAGGACTAGGACCCCAGGACAGCAGGAGCGTGGGCCATACAGCCCCGGAACCAGCTGCTGCAAGACGGAAGATAGCATTAGGGCCAAACGCAGCACAGCCCACATTGGTAAAGACTTTAAAAATCACTTGTTAATCTCAAAAGCTCTTCTAAGTACTCGTGAGGCAAACAGAGTGTCCAAACTGACAGTGAAGTCCACAGCGATGCTAAGGACAGGAGGACACCACACACCACAGACAGGACTGTGCGGCTAACGCTGGCATGGCCTCAGAGCCTTCGTACTGCAGGGGGAGACAGGAGGGGAGTGAGCTCAGCACAGGTCAGAGGGCAAGAAATGCCTCCCAGAGAAGCAAAAACACAAGCCAAAAGTCCATTCTATGGGAAAAAAAGTAAGAGTAGAAGCAGGATGTGGTGGTTCATGTCTATAATCCCAGCACTCTGGAGGCAGAAGCAGAGGCAGGAGGATTGTCTTGAGTTCGAGGCCAGCCTGGGCTACATAGTGAGTTCAAGTCCAGCCTGAACTACAAGTCGAGACCCTGTCTCAGCACGCACGCACGCACGCACAAACACACACACACACACACACACACACACACACACAGCAGGAAAACAGAGAACTCAGTCACACTGCAGCGCAAGGAGGGAAAAACGAAACCTGAGCAGTGCAGGAACTCCGCCACCAGGGAAGGGGAGCCCCCAGGACCCACCTCCAGGGCAGGCTGATCTGGTGCGGGCAGGAGACCTTGTTCGTTCCAGAGGCCAGCAAGAGCCTGTCGCTCAGACTGACCAAAATGACATGGAAAAGGGCACTGGAGAGTAGCTCAACATTCACATAAGAAGAAGGAAGTTCCAAGGAGCCACCGCACCAGACAGTGCCCAAGGACACTCTCCCAGGACTCAGGCACCAGAGGTCCAAGCCCCGCAAGACGGATTCAACGTCCCTCCCCACAGAGCCCCGCAGAGGCGGTGTTCTGCTCTGGGCACACACAGAGATGACTCACACCTGCCCTCGGGGGCGCCCACCCCCAGGACTCACCTCGACCCCGGGACTTGGCTGCAGGCTTTATAATCCAGATGTTCCGAACACCATCGATCTCCGTCTGAACATTCATGAACCTCATTTTATTCAGCAGAGCCTGGCACTGGGAAAAGTAATTTCTCGAATTGGAGATGAAAGCATTGCCACTAAAAAGCAAGATCCGGAAAGTGCGTGAGACTCAGGACAGCACCAGCCCCACCAACAGCGGGCACTGGGCACTAGGATGGGGTGGGAGCTGAGCTGTGGGAAGGACAGGGCCAGCTGGAGGGGACAATGAGGATGTGGACCTGTGGACCTGGCAGGCTATGCCAACTTCCTGCTCAGCAAGCTTGACCATCTGCCTGACCCCAGCACTGTGTAGAGAGGAAGTGTCCACACAGCTCCCTGAACACATCCCAAAGCCACTGGGCGTGACTTGGGCTGAGGCTCTGTGAGCAGGCTGGGGGTGGGGACCTGTGTTCTGCTTACCACTAGGTGAAGAGGGTGCATTCAAGAGAAGTAACTGTGGGGTCTCTGGCCAGCTAGGTGGGGGGAGAAAGAATGCAGAGCCCCCCAGAGGTGACAGCACCTTGGCTGGGTGCAGGAGCAGGGTGACGGGGCGGGTGACCCTGCCCACAGATTTACCAAACGTCAGGGCCTGCTTCGTAGCAGGTGACACAGATGTCTGACCTGGAGGAGGGCAAGGCAGCTCAGTCGTGATGAGGAAAGGTGCCCACAGGTGCAGAAGGACCTCAGGGTCCCCACAACACCCTGCCTGCCCTGCAGGGACAGGCCCAGACCGTACCAGTGTGACAGCATCACCACAGGTCCCTGGCGACACAGCTGTCATGGCTTCGGCATTCTCTGTTCCACGGGAAGGCAGTCCTCACGGCCTCTCCCTGACCCCTAGTCCCCAGACCCAGGAGGAGACCGCAGGGGAGAGGTGACAGGGCGACACCTCTGTATTTGAGGGTGATAGCTGGGCTGTGAAAGCCAGCAGAGGCTGCGGCAGGCACTGGTAGGGCTTAGGAAACCATCGGCCTCAGGCTCTGGTAACCTCCATACCCCTCAGTGAGGAAACGGGGTCCCTCCAGACCCGTGTGGAGAACCAGCCTTCGCTCCTGGTACACGGTGCCCATGCCAGGGCCTGGGTGACTCAGGCCCCTCCAAACCACACACCTTCCTCACACGATTTGCAAAGCGTTGTCCTGGGGCCTAATGCTGCTGCCCTGCAGTGACACTGGGACATCGTCCTACAAAGCCGTGATCGGAGTTGTTTTCACTTACGTTTCTCTGGTGGCTAAAGATGAAGAACATTTCTTCATGTGCTTGTTAACCGTTTATGCTTCTTCTTTTGAGAGTCTGCAGTACATTTGTCCCTTTTGGACTGGATCATTTGCTTCGGGGTTAAATTTTCACTTCTATGCATTAGTCCTGCATGAGAAGAGTAGCCAGCAGATCTTCCCTGCTCTGAAGGTCGTCTCTTCACTCTGTTAGTGGTTTCCTTTACTGAGCAGAAGATTTTTTTTTTTTTTTTGAGACAGAGTCTGTTTGTAGTTCAGACTGGCCCAGAACTCACTATGTGGCCCAGGCTGGCCTTGAACTCACAGCAATCCTCCTGCCTCTGCCTCCCAAGTGCTTGCTGGGATTATAGGTATGATCAGTTACGTACTGATTGCTGGTGGGTGTGAGTCATGTGGTTATCAGGGATCGAACCCGGGACCTTGCGCTTGCAAGGCAGACCATGGAACCACGGAGGTAAATCCCTGGCCCAGAAGCCTTTTAATTTTATGTGATCCCATCTATTGATTCTTGGTGCTGTTTCCTGTGCCTCTGGGGCTCTGTTCTGAAGTCCACGCTTCGAGGACTTCTCCTGTCATCGTCACACTTTGTCTCCACACCTAGGGGGCTGGATCCATCTGATCTGATTCTAATGCCCGGTGGGAGATTTGGCTCTGGCTTCAGTCTCCTGCATGTGGCTAATCTGCTTTCCCAGCTCCGTTTAGGAGAGGCCGTCCTTTCTCTAGTATGTTTTTGGCCCTTTCTCAAAAACCAGCCAGTGGAAGGCGCCTGAAGCGCCTTTATGCTTCTGGCCGACTCCCTCGGCCTGCACATCTGGTTTTGTGCTGCTGCCGTGTGGTCTCGTTGCCCAGCTTCACAGTGCCACTCGAGTCTGGGCTGGGGATGGCTCCCGCTTGCCCCTCGTTGCTCAGGGTTGCTTTGGCTTTTCTGGGCTTCTTCTGGTTCCATGTACCTTCTGGGTGGTCTTCTCTAGTTCTGTGCAGAATGCTGTTGGTATTTTAATAGCGATTTCCTCGATGCAGATGACACTTCTGTTGATGCGGCCATTTCAGCAATATCCCGCGCATCCAGGAAAGGGGGTGTCTTTCCATTTTCTAACATCCTCTTCAAACTCTGCTCAGAGATCCGATTTCATTACACTCCTTCAGAATGGCCATTATCAAGAACACACACACAACCATGCTGTGAGGATGTGGGGGGGAAAGAAACCCTGCTTATTTGATTGGCGGGATTGTACAGCCGTTAAGGAAGTCAACATGGACAGTTCTCCAAAAAACTAAAATTACAAGTTCCACCTGACTTAGCTGTACCTTTCCTGGGAATATTTCCAAAAGAATTAAAGACATGATAGTGACCCATGAACACCCACAATTCTCAACTACTGAGTTCCGGGAACAGCGCAGATGCCACCAACAGACAAATGCATAAAGAAAATACAGCCTAAACACTCTGTGGAACATTATTGAGCCATCAAGAAGAGTGAGGTCATGTCATTTGCAGGAAAATATGGAAACTGAGACCACAAGGTTAGGTGAAATAGGACTTTAAAAGCTCATATAGCTGTCTTCTATGAGAAACCCAAAATAAAAAGAAATTAAAGAGAAGAGTAAAGGAAAGGTGGGAAAACAGACATTTGGGAGATGAAGATGGGGATCAGCAGAGGGAGTAAGGAGGGTTGGGGCCTGAGGCACTAAAGAAACAGAGAATGATCCAGGTATAATGTGAACACATACCCATTTCTTAAACACATAATGACTACACACTCATATCTTTTAAAAGGATAGAAACATAAAAAGAAAACAGGCCTGGGAACTCAGAAGAGTGAAGTCTGTCCCTCTGCACACGTGAGCTGACACCTTTGGTGCTCAGATCAAACCCTCGCGGCAGGCGCCCTCGTGTTCTGTCCCTGTGCTGGCTACTTGACCTCTGCGTGGGGCCCCTTTCCTGAGTTTGGCGTCGGTGCCCCTGGGCCGCCGCAGCACCTTCCTCGTGATGGCCGTATCTTCGGCTTCAGATGGTGAGGTGAGGGCTTCTGAGGACAGATGTTTTCG
>PVIR01035665.1:0-16337 GCA_004026965.1 Petromus typicus | reverse complement strand
TCCTGACCACTGCTGTCAAAGGGCAAGGCCAGAATACTGAGCTGGCGGCGGAAAGGAGACACCAAGCCAAAGGTGACCGAACATATTACTGAGTTCATGCATGTTGAGAGAGGTAACCGTGACACAGAAGAACATACTGTTCTTAGAGTTCCCTCCAGCTAACTCCGTAGAATTCTACCAGTGCTCCCAGCACAAATGCCGCATGCAAAAACTACAAACACCAGCTGGAATTTCTTGATGTAGCACAATGAGGCACCCTAATTATCCTTTAAAGGCAGAAAAATAGCTTGTAAGTGGCCCAATTGTGTCAGTAGATTGTGAACATCAAAGTAACTACCGTTCCCAAGCCTCTGGCCCCAAGCCTCTGAGTGACAGCAGCTCTCCAGAGGCAGAGAACATTTCCTTGCTTGAAGAGCACCTAACTAGTCAATATTTACAGAAGTAGTCTAAGGACAACTGCTGGGTGGGATGAACCACAAGATGGCCAGGTGCCAGTCTTCATTTTGAAGTCTCTGTACAGAAAAGGAGAAGCAACTGGGACAAGAAATTGCTCCACTATCATCTAAGGAAACGTGATTGCTTCTTGAAAAACACTGAGTAACTCCTTAATGAAAAGTGCATAATAAATAGCAAGAGTTCTATACCATGTGTTCCTTTTGGTCCCTTTCCCTGGACCAAAACAATTTTCTCTATATAATTTTCTAGCAGTGTTGGACTGGATTTTAGAGTCACTAGCACATGGTCATTAGCTGTCAAAAAAAAAAAAAAAAAAAAACACAGCAGATACCAGCATTCCAGAGAGAAGGAAACTGGCCCAGCAAAGCTGTGGACAGGGCCTGAAGGCTAAGCCCACGGTGTAAACCTCAGGCCATGCACGCACTCTGAATGTGTCTCATCTTGTCTGATGCTACAGTGCGAAGAAGTGAAGTCTGAGAACCCAACAGGCTCTTATGTGATCACAGATGGACACCAACAGCCAGGACTGTTGGGTACGTGGGTCCTGTGCATTTCTGATGGTGGACAGAAGAAAGATTCAGGAAGAAGAGAACTGAATAAAATGCTGTTGGTACATAGAAGGACACGGATAACTTTTGTCCATGAATTTTAACACAGTAGTGAAGTTCAAAAGGAAGATTCAGGGCCGGGGAGTTAGCTCAGTGGTTCCGGTGCCTGTCTTGCAAGCACAAGGGCCCGGGTTCGATCCCAGGTAACCACATACAATACTGGGTATGGAGACTCACACCCAGCAGCAATCAGTACCACATACCACAGTGCCAGGTGTGGTGGCTCACGCCTGTAAGCCCAGCACTCGGGAGGCAGAGGCAGGAGGACTGCTGTGATGTGAGTTGGAGGCTGAGCTCAGGGCCAGCCTGAACCGCAAAGCGAGACCCTGTCTCAAAAAAAAAAAAAAAAAAAGGCAGATTCAGGTACAAGGAGGAAAAGAGGAGAGGAAGGAGAGACAGATGAGTGTTCAGGGGAGTGTGAGTAAGAAGTTGGAGGGATGGGGATTTGCTTCAGTGGTTCCAGCGCCTATCTTGCAAGCGCAAGGACCTGGGTTCGATCTCCGGTAACCACATACAACAATGCCGGGTGTGGAGACTCCAGTACCACATACAGGCGTGGTAGCTCACCCCTGTCATCCTAACACTTGGGAGGCAAGAGGCAGGAGGATTGTTGTGAGTTTGAGGCTGAGCTCAGGGCCAGCCCTAACTACAAAGCAAGTACCCTGTCTCAAAAAAGGAAAAGAAAAGAAATTGAAGGGTTGCTAGCAGGGGAGAGGTCAAGGGACACTAACACTTTCAAGATGAAAACTATCTTAGCATGATGGAAGGTTCTGGGAAAGATCCAACAGGGAACAGAAAATCCTAATGGTGGAGGCATCTCAGAAGCCTCGAGGTCAGCTGCTCGACCAGACTCTCAAGGTCTTCCTGAGAAGCTATAAACAACTTGAGTGGTTCTTTGATAACACTTTTCAACCTGTTTAGACAGATGGCCCAGACTGTCCATCTCCCTGGCTAATATCAAATCACTTGAAAAAAAAGTACAGATGACATTAACTGTGTACTCTGCAGCTTTTCCTCAATTCTCATTCTTTTTTTAACAAATCCTTAACTCATCTCAAGAACAGACTCGTGCATATATGAGGAAACAATTTGCATACAAAATAACTAGCTAACATGCGCACTAGAGGTTTCTGAGTTGTTTTCTGACGTACAGTGAGGACTGAAGATGTAAAGGCCAATGGTGATGACTCAGAACACAAGGTTCCAGAGAAGGTGAGAGGTAAAGGAACAGGGGGGCCGGGATGTATTTATCCTTACGCGGCAGAGCAGATGCCCTGAGCTCTGGCTCTGCAAAAAAATGCAGAATGCACAGACAGGAAATACAGCAAAGATGCACACAGGTTGGGTGAGACACAGCAGAAGTGCGAGGTGAGCACAGCTGAAAGTTGAGAGCCGCCAGCCCAGAGTGAAGAGGGTGTGTTCACAGAACAGTGAAAGTTCTGAGTTGATGGACAGGATGGAGACTAAAGGGCCTGCTGGATATCCATAAAGTCCCACCTGAGGCCAAGGCAGATGGCCATCCGCACAGCCATGAGGTTTCCCCCAACACCGCTCAGCTGCCCAGCCGAAGGAGAGGGGGGGACGGGGATTTTGTTAGGTGGGTGCAGATACAGCATGGGAGGGAGAGCAACGCATCAGGGTCTATGAGGTTTCAGATGCTCAGAAGACGAGGGGTAAGAATACAAGGGAGAGAGGCCAGGGGCCGGGCCACACATGTGTCTTTTACACTGCTCAGTGATTCTTGGAGGGAGCTATGTCTGTTTTCTCTGCTAAAACTAGCTGCTGTGGGTTCTATTCCACCGGGGACACATGTATGAGCTCTTACTCTCTCACAAACAGAGCACTCCCTTTCTTGGTTAAAACAAAACACAAAGCACTCTTTGATCTGTGCCCTCTGCCAGGTCCGGAAGGGCTATGTTTGTCTCTGCTCCAAAAAAAGAGCAGGAGGTTACTTAGCTATGGATGAATAATAACTGGGCATTGCTCTAACAGCAAGAGCACTAATGAAGAATTAAAATCTGTACTACAGTCGAAGCACAAGCTCTCCCCACTGGGATGGCCAGCCAGCTGTGCTGAGTGAGACACAAGTGACCCCAGGGTACTGTCCAAGGTCCAAAATAACAGCCAGTATTACAGTCAGGATATCCAGGGAAAGGCTGGGAAAAGTTACAGATAAGCCAGACCAAACACCAAGGTCTCTTCCTCCTCAGGTGAAAATAAAATCAATCAGCTCGGGTCACTCTGGGGTATACAAATGGCTGACGTAACTAAAGAAAACAGGACAAATGAGGTGACAGAAATAAACAACCACACATGCGCTCTTACATTGTAGCTGATGATGGTGATAATGGAGAAAGGACAGCCTGTGAATGAAACAGTGAATTTGGGAATCGCACCACCCTAGTTGAATGGCTTAGCTACTTTCTGGCTATGACCTTGGGTAAACTCTTCACAGATTTCCCTTTCTGTGATTTTAATTAGAGATAACAGCACAATTTGCTGTGTTATCCTGTGTTAGCGAATATTTGCTAATTATAGTTAAAGAGCAAGTACAACTCATTATAACTCAAAAATTAGAGTAAAATATAAATCCAACGGCATAAGCATTATGATAGGTCGGCAAAATCAGGGTACAGAAGAGAAAAATTTGTAGGACTTGAGTATGTTAACTGAAGATATACTGTGAGACAAATAATGCTCCCATACTTATTATCACTGTCCATTTCCCTGGTTTATAAACTGGATATGAAAGGGTAACATTAGATGATGACTATTTCGATGGGACGGTACTTGCACATTCACAGCAAAATTCCATATGACTAGAAGTAATCATGACAAGCAACTACCGCATCCCCTTTGTCCTATGCAGAAGCACCTGGACACAGCCCAGGTGTGTCCAGTGCTCAGATGCCACAACAGGTGAGGAGAGTTAAGTCCGAGGGCGGAAGCCTATCCTGGCTTTACAAGCAACCAGCCTTGTAGTTCATACGACTAAGTTTATGGTGAGAAAAAAAAAAAAAAAAAACACATTAAAATGTATAAATGCCATGTACCTTATTCCCTTTAATCCCTCCACATCCCTATGTTTCCCATTCTACGTGGAGTAACTTGAAGGCTCAGACCAGCCTCAGTCACGAGCCCAGCCTGAATGCTGCCGGGCACAGCAGGGTTTGAAGCTTCTCTCTCGAAAGACGACAAAATATGCACGACGGTCTCCCAGGACGGCAGTGGCCGTAGGACTGCCCCTTTCCCTGTGACCTACTGGGGAAAAGGACAGCCTGACAGATCCATTCAGAACTGGCTGTCCAAGGAGCTGGCAATCCAGGGAAAAGGAGACAGTGCCCGGCCCTAGGAGTGATGATCCAGGTGCCACATGCGGGACGTCCTGAGTGCAGGTCAACCGTGCTCTGGCCACTGGCACCTCCAAAGGCGCAGCTACCAGCCAAGCACCCCTGCCAGAAGTGAGTGTTCAGAAGGGAGGGATGGTGGACAGGTTCGCGAGCAGATGACAAGACGGGGGTTTGAAAGCAGGAATGTGGATCCACTTCTGACTTCACCATTTCAGGGCCTGAGATGCCCTGTAAGCCTCTTGGCGGCTCAATTAATCTTCTGAAAATGAGAATATTTTTTAACAGAGAAGGGATGGGTGAGGAGCTGTCCAAAAACGCTTTGCAAATAATGCCAAATGAATGGTACATTTTCTATTTACATTCCCGCTAATCAAACCTGGGACAGTCTGTTTTCAGTAATGTATGAAGCTGTGTTAAATACTCTTTGTGAATTCTCCAAACTTCTCCTTCCTTGCAGGAGGGATTAATTAGTTCACGTGCTCCTGCCTCGAGGCAAAGCAGCTTCGCAGGTGAAGAGCCACGAAGGAGAAAGGCAGCCAAGGGCCTCTGCGTGCCAGCTCCCCGCTATTCCTTCTGGGGAGCCGATGTGCACAGCACAGGCTGGGTGTCAGTGTCATTTCCACGAGCAAAGAGCCAAGCGGGCAGGGAAGACTTTCTGAAACTTCTTCTAGCAATCCCGTACTGTTTAGCTTTCCTGGCACTACCCACAGACACTGCTGGCCTCTCAGATTCTGCCCGAGCTCTGCAGGCTGGACACTGCGCCCTGGCCCTGGGCTCCAGGGGCTGGGAACACAGCTCTGAATCACAGGGTAACAAAGCAGCAGCTGTCTCACCACTCCAGTGCACCTGGACATCTGCCTGGTGTCCTTCCAAAGGGCTCCGTCCTACACAATCCTCAGGCAGACACTCCAGTGTCCGTGTGGACTCGGGTCAGAATGTGTGCATGCCTGCTGGCAGCCGGCCGCCGGGCTCCAGATGAGGGGTCACGGAGAATCGGGCTGTTAACGCTGCTCTTTCACCAAGCAAGACAGACGGCACAGGGGAGCAGTCAGATTTACTCTGCCCTGCTCAAATCCTTGCAGACAACAGAGCCAACCCAAAAAGGTCAGTTTGGGGTGCTGTATAAACACTGTCTTCACTGTGACCTCTGCCTTCCTTCCCAGCTGTCCCATGCCATTTGACAGGGCACTGCAGGCAACTTGCCCACAGGCAGCTAGTGATGAGCATCCAGTACCATTTCCCTGAAACTGTGCTCTTCTCCCAAACTGAGGAACCGGTGTAGTCAGCTTGTGCGCGCAGGTCCAAACAGCGTCACGGTGGGAGACTGGGGTATTCATATTATCAGCCATCGCAAGAGAGCTTCCTGCCCTGGTGCTGTGACTGGCAAGGAGGGGGCAGTGCAGGGAGCCCTGGCTTCGAAGCTAGACTCCCCTCCACGTGCAAACCTGAATCTCCACGCCTTCATCGACAGGGGCCAGCCCTGTGGAGGCCCAGCCCTTGCATATCGATCCACACTTCATTATCTGAAGGAAAATAGACATCTCCCTTACGCTGGAATAAACTATCTTCTATGGAACTTCTGCGCAGTGGGTCCATTAATATATGCATTCGTACTGTGTTGCCAGAAAAGGTGGCAGCCAAGTCAGAGGAATAGGAGTCCCCACCCTCTCTTCTTCTTATCATCGCGAGCCGTTCTCCAGCTTGTTTCTGACTTGCTTTTTCAAGGTACTTAGATTCCTCACTGATCAATTCTAAAGGGCATTTTGCAGTGTGTCCTCCTCCGTCCTCTGTGACAGCACACACCTTCCGGTCACCGCCATCGCTACCATGTACATGCCCCACATTTCACACCAACGACGGGCCACTAGGAGCTATAATTTCTCCCATTAAAAAAAAAAAGACACTGACTCCACTAGGCACCTATTGGCCTCTCCCGTATTATCTTCATGCTGTTTATAGTAACAGTTTCCACATGGGCCGTCTGTACTATCTATAAACATTCTCCATTAGGCTTTCCTGAATCCCACAAACAAGAGATGTTGGTGTTATAGCGAGGATCCTTTCCTTTCCAAACTCCCGACCCGGCTTTCCAAGCAGCCGAGAAAGGCCTCACGCCTCAGTCCCCAGGAGGGCTCCTCGTGCTCCCCACAGCTTGAGAACGCCTTCCTCAGCACGTGTGTCCTGTAGGCTGTGGCAGAGTCACTTACCCTGTAAACATCAGGAGGAGTCAGCAGTCGGCACCTCTGCTGCTAGATGGTCTTCGTAAGAACCTGCACATACAAAGGAGCCCAACTACAAGCCCCAGGAGGACGGAGAAACATTACACCGAACTTCTCCCTCCCTGGTAAACAGGATCAAGTAAACGAAGAAACTGCCCAGAGCTCTTTTCCAGAAC
Source organism: Petromus typicus (assembly GCA_004026965.1). Classification (NCBI taxonomy): domain Eukaryota; kingdom Metazoa; phylum Chordata; class Mammalia; order Rodentia; family Petromuridae; genus Petromus; species Petromus typicus. The sequence goes on along the minus strand of PVIR01035665.1, from coordinate 9,528 downwards.
CCCCTACTCTGGGGTCACCCGGGTTTCCCTGGCATCTCACAGAAATCCTGGCTGGGTGGAAGAACCCCAGCGCAGGCTGAGAACAGCTTTCCCCTCCCGCCCTTCGCCCTCGAGCACACGCCCAGGATGGAGTTTGCCGTCAGGGTCAGCAAATCAATCTGTGGATCCTCCTGGGCCACGACGAGAGCTGGGGAAGTAGCAGTGAGGCTTCTCCGAGTACCTCACTGGGAGGACACCGCATCCCGCCGCCACCTCTCCCGTCCTGCTCACACTGAGCTGCCTAACTGCCTCTCCACAGCCACAAGAAGTCATCTGTATACACAGCCCCAACCCACGGGGGCTGGACATTTTTCTTTTTTTTTTTTTGAGACAGGGTTTCTCTTTTGTAAATTCAGGCTGGCCCTGAGCTCAGCCTCAAACTCACATCACAGCAATCCTCCTGCCTCTGCCTCCCGAGTGCTTGGATAACAGGCGTGAGCCACACGCCCGGCACTGTGCTATGTGGTTCTGATTGCTGCTGGGTGTGTATGTGGTTACTGGGATAAACCCGGGCTCCTGCACTTACAAGGCAGGCATCAGAACCACTGAGCTAAATCCCTGGCCCTGGATATTTTTCTTTTGTCTTATTATTTCTTGTCTAAGTTGACGCTAAAGTAACAGTGGCTATATACAAATTCAAAAAACCTCAACGTCCTGTTCAGGAAATGCGGTAAAACAAAACAGACACTCTCCACACTCCCACTGAATATCCTCTCCAGAGCCCAGCTCTGAGAAACAAATTACCTGCACTGAGAAAACTGGCAGGGTAGGCAGCAGGTAGCAATGTCTTTTATAATTTTTACTTTGCATTATGTTTTTCATACAACTGCCTCCTGAAAAGATTTATTTATTTATTTATGTTACAATCAACTATGCAAATATAGTAATGACTGCAGAGGTAAGTGATAAAAGGTACAGGCAAATAGAAAATTTTGCATCCAAGATTTTGGAATGAAAGGTTGACCAAGATAAATAAAATATTTTTGAAAGACAGCTGCACAGTTAAATGATCAGAGAAGCAACTAAAGACAAGCAAACTGACTTTCACCTTTTTTACAATCTTGAGTTAGTTCACCCTTGGATAAGACCCCAGGTTTGGACCTCTATTGTCTGTGTAATTTGGGGCAATTTATTATGTTTATCTCATCTCCTATAAGCCTTAGACTCCTAATGTGAAAAATGAAAGATAATATGTACCCATCACTTTTGAAAGCTGAGTATTAACTGTCCCTCTATGAACTTTTAAGGCAGGGTCTCACTTTCTAGTTCAAACTGGTCTGGAACTCACTATGCAGTCCAGGCTCGCTCTGAACTCACAGAAACCCTCCTGTCTCTGCCTCTTAAGTACTGAGATAACAGGTGTGAGCCACCACACCCAGCATTGCGTTCTGTGGTGTGGTGCCAGGGATCGAACTCTGGACCTTGCACTCGCCAGGCAGATACTGGAACCACTGAGCTAAATCCCCAGCCCATAGACTTTTTTTTTTTTTTTTTTTTTTGAGACAGGGTCTCGCTTTTGTAGTTCAGCCTGGCCCTGAGCTCAGCCTCAAACTCACATCACAGCGATCCTCCTGCCTCTGCCCCTCGAGTGCTGGGATTACAGGCGTGAGCCACCATGTCCGGCACTGTGGTATGTGGTACTGACTGCTGCTGGGTGTGTGGTATGTGGTTACCAGGGATCGAACCCGGGCCCTTGTGCTTGCAAGACAGGCGCAGGAACCACTGAGCTAAGTCCCCGGCCCCTCCTCTGTGCTCTTTTCCAGGAAAGGCCTCTTGTCTTGACCGGTCCCTACTCCACAGCTCCTAAACCCACCTCTGATTACACACTTGTTTTAAGTGCTACACACAGAATATACTTTCTGGCACATCCTGTGAGCTCCTTGTAAGAAGAAAGTGTTTTTTTTTTTTTTTCTCTGCATATCGGGCCCTACCTAGGAAGCCCTGGGGGCACACTCACGGCTCGAGGGAGTCAAGAGAAGGATTCCAGTCTTGCTGGGCCACTTGGAAGAATTTCTAGTGGCAAGTGGGAGACATAAAAAAGGCTGCTTTTTTTTGCCACCTACAAAAGAGAGGATCCTCAGATAAATTTTCCTGGGTACTTGGAAATACCAAGCAGATTGCATTTGCCTCTCTCATGGAACACAATCTCTTCTGAAGACGAAAAGGAGGGTACAGGTGAGATTCCTCCAGAGGCCTGACATCTTGGAGATAGTTTATTGTGGTTTAAAAGAATCCTGGAATTGTTTGGCCCTGTGTCACCCATCTGAGCCTATGGTAAGAAAGTCCTCAGTGCTCAAAAGCACTTCTCGGCCTTTTTTTTTTGAGGATGAGGCTTTACAGCAGAAACTCCTTGAGATACTGAAGATTCCTTATCTCACAAAGCAGGAGGACACCAAGCATGATTCACAGTTGAAACTACTGTCCCACCCCCATACATGACATGGTGTGACCCCTTAAACTGGAAAGCACACAGCCATCGAGCACGGTCTATCCACATTTTCAGAGGGTGGTAAATACAGAATGAGTAAAATGAGCCCAGTTAAATTCTATTATCATGTGGGTCCGATCAGCCACGCACAACACCCCTTAACAGACATTTTCTTCTGTCGAGTGCTCTTCCTTGGTGCTGGCTGACTTCAGCCACTTCACGTATCTCTGATCTAGTCAAAGATGTGCTCCCGACACTCTGGGGAGCAGGATCCTACCAGCCAAAGCAGGGAACCAAAGGGAGAGGGCGAGACACTTCCCGGGAGGCATCTTGCTTTTCCCAGGGGACTCGGTTGGTTGCTGTGTTTTGTCTTACAGTTGCTCAGTTTTACTGGTAGCAGAACAAGACTGCTCGAAAAAAGTTTGCAAAAAGGATGACTTCCATGGTAGATTAAGAAATTATGAACCAAGTGAAATTTTAATTTGATGCTGATGAACCAAATTAAAACAAAGTTTAGAGGAACTGGATGTAAAGATTACTTTGAATGTGCTGTAAACATATAAGCATTTTATTGTGTAATATGAAGGTCAAATTATTTCCTTTTTTCAGATTTGGTGCAAAGTTTTGCTTTAGGCAGCCACTGCCAGCTTTGCCTCAGTGAAAAATCTTAACGAAAGCAAAGCAAACGACCCTCTCAAGGTCCCTTGGTTAGTGTCAAATGTGTACCACAATCCAGGAGCCTTCACGCCAGACCTCCCTGCCCTGTGCAGTATTTCTCCTAGGATGGAGCCAGGAACCAAGGAAATCACATCTCATGGGGAAAGGCAGAAAGGGAAGGAAAGAAAATCAACAGCAGCAGGTCTCAACTGAACCCCGACATCCAGTTTACAACCCCAGGACTGCTCTTGACAGCTGTGAAACACTGATCCATTCGTTTCCTGGGGCCTCTGTTTGCTTCTCTGGAACACGGGATTATGAGAACACGGACCACTCTAAGCACGTAATGATATGTAAAACTTTGGGGATAGGACCTGGCACCAAGTAAGGAGCCCCTGTTTCTGATGTTAGTGTCTCTATAAACCGGTGGTGGGGAGCACGGTTAACATGGCTGTGAACCGCCCAGGCACTGACACCCTCCCGGAACAATCCTCTGTCGAGTTCCTGGGCCCAGGACCCACCTCTGCCTGGGGAGTGTTCAGCAGTGGCAGCATTTTCTACTTCTCAAGAGGGCCCCTCCCGTTAGACACCGCTCTGTCCCTGTAATTTCTCCCCGCCCCCTTTTTTTTTTAGGTTTTCTTGAGACAGGGTCTCGCTTTGTAATTCAGGCTGGCCTGAGCTCACAGCAATCCTCCTGCCTCTGCCTCCCGAGTGCTGGGATTACAGGTGTGAGCCACCACGCCCGGCACTGTGGTATGTGGTACTGGTTGCTGCTGGGCGTGAGTCTCCACACCCAGTATTGTATGTGGTTACCGGATATCGAACCCGGGTCCTTGCGCTTGCAAGACAGGCGCCGGAACCACTGAGCTAAATCCCCAGCCCCTCTCCCTCTTGTTCTTAACGCCACAGTTGTACTTCTGACTCTGGGGTAAGTATTCTCCCAGGGACTCTTGATGATATCCTGTAATCTGTCAATGTAAACCCATAAAATAAACATGATATGTTTTCCTGATAAACTCAACTAGGGGAATGGGATTTAAACATCGCACCAAATATCTGTGCTTTCTAAGTTAAAACAAGCAAGGCTATTTTCATGTACAATATAAAGTTCAAATGATTTCTTTTTCAGATCTGACATAAAAGTTTGCTCCAGGCAGTCCCTGCTAGCCCCAGCCCAGACCTCCACTGTATTCACTTGCCTTTGACCCTGGGGATTCCAGAGGGAAAAGTGGGCAAAAGACTGCTCTATTGAACGAAGCTACAAAGAACAAGTCTAATTCCTTTCCCGCAGGACAGCCTGTCAAGTCTCCACAAGATCTTACAGTTGGAAACAGACTCAGAAGCTGTCTAAATCGATCTCCCGTCTGCAGCAGCCCTAACAGATGGTCACCCAGCCTCTGCTGGATCAGGCTCAGCACAGAGAAGGGACCACATGGCGATCACCGCCGCTCCATCCCCGGCCAACTCTAATTGTTAGAATGTTCTTTTCTTAAGCCTCGCAGCACGCACATGGGCCCTGGCACGAGGCAGTCCTGAGCTGGACTCTCAGACCCATCATTCCACCTTGTTTTTTAGGGGTTTTTTTCGGGGGGTGGGGTTGAGGGATACTTTTGCTTTTGTTTTGTTTGGGAGGGGTTGCTTTTGGCTTTGCTGTGTGCCGTTTCACAATAGTTTGGTTCGACACGGAATCAAGTGAGACTTCACTATGAGCCCGGTCTGGGTCTCAGTTTCTTCAGCTGTAAAATGGGATGAACTTCAGCACAGGAAATGTTAGAAGAGAAAACTCAGATAAAGCACAGAATATTGTCAGAAGCAATAAAGAGCTCGGTAAACAGTCACAGCAACTGTCACATTTCTCTACATCGCCTCATGAGCTAAAAAGCCAGAGCCCGTAATGTCCCTGCTCCAGAGCAGTGGTATAACTATTTCATAAATTTATATGCTCTGCTCTACTTCACCTAAAATCCTTCCCCCCCGAGTTAAATAACCCCCCGCCTCCCTTAATATTAACCTTACGTGTCTTGTTTCAGAAAGCCACTTAAAGTATGTTAACTGATTCTTATAGATGAACTAGAGAACTATTAGAAGATGAAAAATGTCAGAAAAAATGGAGCAAGATAAAGAAATGCAAAAGGTTAGGACTGGGTGAGAAGTACCAATTAAAATATGCAAGGTAACTCGGGTTCACAGCATGGGGCTCTCTCAATGTCTGACGAGAGAACGCGGCTTGGACCAAAGCGGGGTCGTTCTTGTCCCTTTGCAGAGGTGCAGTCGGGGAGGTCTGCACCTCAAGACTGGCCTGACGTTCCTGCCCAATAGGTAAGGCTGAAGAGCTGCAAGATGCTGCGCAGGGCGGGGTGAGGGAGGGCAGCCTGGGACGGCTCTCTGCCCTGCCCCCCAGGGATGCTCACAAGTGCAGCGGGGCAGCCTGAGGGACAGGAGGTGGGACACAGATCTCTTCTCTATCCCGTGACCCAGACCCCCAAAACACGGCCAATGGGTGTGTCAAGCACCCACTTGCCCAACGAGCCTCTCTTCCGAGAAAGAGGAGTGACTAAGGTGTTAGAAACGGAACTGTTTCCTCCAATTTATACGCTGAAGTCCCAACATCTAGACTGTGTTGGAAGAAGAAAGGGCCATTCTCAAAGCGATTAAGGTTTAGAGATCAAAGGCTGGGCCCCGGAGCCGGAGCCGAGGGAAGTGGTCTTATGTGAAAACGAAGAGTTGCTAGAGCATGAGCTCTCTCCCCCTCACCCCCTGCCAGGGAGGAAAGGCCACGTAAGGACCTGGCAAGGCAGCCCTCAGCGGGGACAGAATCCGCAACTCCTTGATCTCAATCTTCCAGTCTCTGGAACTGAGAAAATTAGTTTGGAACATTTTAGTCCCCCAAGGGTGTTCTGTTATAGCAGGCCAAGCAAACCGAGACACAGAGCCTCGCAGCTGGAGACAATGCTGTTATCAGTGGGAGTTCCTTCCTGCAGGCTTTGGAGCAGAAAGTAAGGAGGCAAGAGTTCCCCAGCACAGGTGCACCCTTAGAGTAATTCAATACTGTAATTGTCAAGCACAAGAAGGTAACGTAAGGCTGAATTCTGGTAGAAAGCCCGTTGTCATGCCCCTAGCTCTGTGTTTACTACAGTCACCCCTCCGTCAACCCAAGGGGAAGAAGTGGTTCCAGGTCCCTGAGGATCCCAGGATCCAACAGTGCTCAAGGCCCTGATATAAACGGGTGTAATATTTACATACTATGTGCACTTTCCTCTGTACTTTAAACCACCTCCAGATTACCTGTCATACCTAATCCAGAGGAAATGTTCTGTAATGAGTTCTTACGCTGTGCTGTTGTAAGGAACAAGGACAGGAAGAGATCTACCTGGTCAGCGCACACCCCCCAGATGAGGGGGCAGCCAGCGACCCCCAGGTGTGCTACACATCGCCACACTCCCATCCGTTCAGCAGAGGACAAATTCAAGTTCGTTCTTTAGAACTTCCTGGATGTTTTCCCCCAAATACTATCAATCCATAATCGGCTGAAACCAAAGATGTGGATTCCACAGATACACACAACCAATTGTTCCCCATTATTCTGAAAAAGCAGGAAATGAAAGACAACCTTGATGAAAAAACAGAGAAAGGGGGAGAAGCTAAGAGTCGGAAGTTGTTATGTTTTCAGTCCAAATTCAGGTGATGCAAGTCCTAACTGAAGATGACAATTTATGAAGTACCTAGGGAATGGTTAATAAATTCATGGTCCTAGGTTAAGTGTAGAAGATATCATAAAAAGTAAGATATGATCCCACCCTCTAAAAGCTTATATTTTACAATGCAAATACTAGTGATACCTGTACAATAATAGTGTCATAGCCGTCACCCAAACCCAGAGACAGTATTCCCTGGCAAAAGTAGGAAGTTAAGCAGGTTCAGAGGTTTTAACAGGTAGAAGGAGCAAGAGGAAAGGTTTACTTGGCTATAATGAGCGGACTCCAGGCATTTCTAAGGCCACGGGTAAGAAAAGAAAATCGGTGTGAATCCTGGATCAAAGATGAGGGCTAGAAATGAATAGGGTCATGACCACCATGGTGCTCATGGATGGGGATAAAATCACAGAGCAGCAGCTTGGACCAAGTCCACGGTCGGCAATCCAGGGCCGGGATGGAGCTGGATCCTCAGTGAATTTACCCCATCAAGGTGCCTGTACTCTGTAGATTTCAGTCCCACAAAAAACAATAGGACCCAAGGCTTACAGAACTTGGAAATCTCACCCAAACCTTAGATCTTACTGATGCCATAAATGAATAGATGCTCCTAGGGGCAGGTGGATGTTGTGCCTTCACAGGAGCATCTACCATCGTCCACCATTCTGTGTTGGTGGTTAATAGGGTCAGAGCAGACAGACCACTTCCTTCTGGGACCAGGCAGGTCGTAGGTTACGGAGTACGAAGGTATATAACCATTTCTCTCGACTCCTCCTCGACTTCTTCATCCAACCACAACAACATGGTGGCAAAAAGCTTTACCATGTTTCACGATTTCACAGGCCATTCTTTTTTTTTTTTTTTTTTTTTTTTTTGGTTTTTTGAGACAGGGTCTCGCTTCGTGGTTCAGGCTGGCCCTCAGCTCAGCCTCAAACTCACATCACAATCCTCCTGCCTCTGCCTCCCGAGTGCTGGGATTACAGGCGTGAGCCACCACGCCCGGCACTGGTATGTGGTACTGGTTGCTGCTGGGTGTGAGTCTCCACACCCAGTATTGTTATGTGGTTACCGGGGAATCGAACCCGGGTCCTTACGCTTCACAGGCCATTCTTGATCTGAAAATAATCTCTCCAGAGGAAGCAGCGCTGTCTCTAGTGAGCCTGTGTAACTGTGAGAAACTAACGTCCTAACCGAAGCAGTCATGAAGAAGCATGCTCACCGCTCTGCCTCCTGCCCATTCCTTTCTTCTTTCCATCCTTTCTATCTGGCTCCTCCTCCTTTTACCTGCCCTTCCTTTCTTCCTTCATTTATTCTCTCCTTTTCTCCTTCCTTGTTCTCCACTGCCCACAGTTACCCAATGTCTCTTCCTCGGCTGGAGATCATGCAAGACACGTAAAGTGAGTTCTACGTTGCACTTTCTTTTTTTTTTTTAGGTTTTTTTTGAGACAGGGTCTCGCTTTGTGGTTCAGGCTGGCCCTGAGCTCAGCCTCCAACTTACAACACAGCAATCCTCCTGCCTCTGCCTCCCGAGTGCTGGGATGACAGGCGTGAGCCACCACGCCCGCCACTGTGGTATGTGGTACTGGTTGCTGCTGGGGTGAGTCTCCACACCCATTATGGTATGTGGTTACCGGGGATCAAATCTGGGTCCTTGTGCTTGCAAGACAGGTGCTGGAACCACTGAGCTAAATCCCCGGCCCCCTCTAGGTTGCACTTTCGCAAAGCTCAGTCAGAAAAAAAATTATAAACAAATCAATTCAAAACTAAGCCAGCCTGTGGAAGTTCACTAGTTTCTCACAAGCAAAGATACTTTAAAAGCACCGCAGACAGGGATGGAGTAAAATATATGGGACAGAGATAGCTGTCTGAATCCCTGCACAGGGATCTGGAGACCCAGAACTCCTCCAAGCCCAGCCGTGGGAGCTGCGGTCGGGGGGCCACAACTCGGTAGTGGTTTCTTCTCTGCCTTCAAAGTACTTCTGAGTGGTGACTTTTGTCTCGAGTTTCTAAGCAGAAAAACAAGCCACAAATACCTATTTTGCTAAAAATATCGGAGCCATCCAACTCTACCACTGGTTCTCCCTATCTGCCTCGGGCGCCTCTGAGCCCTGCAAAGTCCCACCCTCCCACATCACAGACCGGTGACGCCAGCAGGGAGGACCTAGGAGGTAAAACAGCTCCGCGTCGCTTCTCCAGCTTCCTACAGCCTTTTAGAGCCTCACATCTCCCACTCGCGTGAAGTCCCAAACATCTACTCACCCGTGGTTACTTTTTCGAGTACTAGTAGGCACTTTTTGTATGGTTTTTTAAAAAAAGATTTTTCAAAACAGGTCCAGGATGCAAGTATTGGAGTCCTATGTACAGATGGAAAAACTGAAGATGAGAGAAGTTGTATCACTGCCCAAGATCACAAAGCATATTAACAACAGACAAGTTAACCCAAGCTGCCATTACAGCTCTGGTTCTCAAAGTGTGGTCATCAGAGACCTCCTGACGGAAAACCCTGTGGGATGACGCCGACTGATGTTAAAGACAGAACTACTGCTCAAAGCAGGCAACCTTAACCTCCTTGCTGTGCTGCAACTCCATATCCCTCACTCCAAATGCAAAAAAAAAAAAAAAAAATATCACCAGGAATGGCCAGGGATTTAGCTCAGTGGTTCCGGCGCCTGCCTTGTAAGTGCAAGGGCCCTGGTTTGATGCCTGGTAATC
>PVIR01035664.1:0-16301 GCA_004026965.1 Petromus typicus | reverse complement strand
CTCTTTCAAAGAATGGAGAGATGTCTGAAGTGTACTCAGTGGTAGAGTGCTTGTTTTAGCATACACAACACAGGACCTGGGTTTGATCAACTGCACTGGGCATGGTGGCATATGCCTTTAATCTCAACACTCTGAGAGGCTGAGGCAAGAAGATCACAATTTCAAACCCAATATAAATAATTTAGCAGTGAGACCCAACCTAAAAAAAATTTTTTTTGAGACAAGATCTTGCTTTATAGTTCTGGCTGGCCCTGAACTCACTATGTAGCCCAGGCCAGCCTCAAACTCACAGCAATCCTCTTGCTTCATTCTTGTGGAAAGAAAAAAGAAAGAGTGGGAATATAGCTCAGTGCAAAGCTTCAGGTTTCAACCTCCAGTACTCCCAAAAGGAGTGGGGGATTTGGACATACACACAATAAGACCATGAGACAATAAAGGCAGAGGGCAAAGAGATATTTTGAGAAGCTGAGGCAGTGATGGTGAACCTTTTAGAGACCAAGTGACCAGACTACAACCTCAAACCCACTTATTTATCACAAAATGTCAATACTGCAATTCAACCCTCATGCTTAGCTGGGTAACTTTGCTTACACGCTGACAGGGAAGGCCTGTGTGCCCACTGTGGAGCACAGCCAGAGGCTCACCACCCACCACCGAGCCAAGGAATGTCACTGACGGCCAGCAAGTTAGGCAAGAAGCCTGGAACAGTTTCTCCTTTCGGCTCTTCGAAGGAATCAACCCTGGGGACACCTTGATTTTGAACTTCTAGCCTCTAGGGCTGTGAGACAAAACATTTCTATTGTTCAAGTTGCTTAGTTTGTAGTTCAGTGGTTGAAAGTGTTCACTATAGGGCTGGGAATGTAGCTTGGTGGTAGAGTGCTTGCCTAGCATGTATGAGATCCTGGGTTCAATCTATAACACTAACACACACAGAGAAAGAATTCTGGGACAGGGATCTAGCTGAGTGGTTCCAGCACCTGTCTTGGAAGTGGAAGGGCCTTGGTTCAATCCCCGCTAATCACATACAACAATCCTGGGCATGTAGGCTCATGTCCACCAGCAATCAGGTAATCATGTACAACAAGACTGGGTATGGAGACTCATGTCCACCAGCAATCCGTATCACATACCACAGTGCTGGACGTGGTGGATCAGGCCTATAATCCCAACCCTCAGGAGGCAGAGGCAGAGGCAGGAGGATTGTTGTGAGTTGGAGGCTGAGCTCAGGGCCAGCCTGAGCTACAAAGCGAGACCCTGTCTCAAAAAAAAGAGAATTCTTCATTGTATTTTCAGAGAATTGAGGACCCAGTTATGTACATTGGTTGCCATGTCTCCTCATCTCTTTAATATGAAAAAGAATATTAAGTCTCTTCCAGGACCCATTTTGTTTTGGTTGTGCTAGGAATCAAACCCGGGGCTTCACACATGCTGGGTAAGCCCTTTCCCAATAAGCTATGTCCCCAGCAACTTTCCTCCCCATTTGATTTGTCTTTTTTGTTGATATTCACATTTTGCTCATTTATTGGTTTTTGTTTCTTGAGACAGGGTCTTTCTGTGTTGCCTAGACTGACCTTAAACTCATGGCAACCCTTCTGCCTCAGCCTCCTGGTACCAGGATTACAAACATGCACCACCACATCTGACTGATCTTGACTTTTTTGAAAGGCCCAACTCAGTTCTTTTGCAAAATGACCTACATTTTTCTTCATTTTTTTAAACTTGTTTTTGTTTAGATAGTCATACCTGTGTAAATGAAATGCTTATATCACCAACTGTGGCTCTTGGCATCTGTAGCAGCCATGATCCTGTGGAAAGTTTGACCAGAGCTTGTATATCCTTTTAGGCTGTTTTTTTGATGTAGGAAGCAGAGGCCTTTTAAGTTTGAACTACTGGAGGCAAGAATTCTTCAATGATCTCTTTACTAAGGAATTTTTCTTTTTCATAAAAATCTCTACTTCTAAAATGTTCAAATGGGAAAAGGAACGTGGGAGGAGGGAGAGGGAAGGGACAAGGAAAAAAGACAAAATAGAAGAAAAAGTGGAAAGAAAGTTTTTGTACAGAGGGAGGGGAGCAGGCATGAGGCGGGGTGGAGAACGGGAAAAAGAGGCGGGATGGATTATGTACAAGTGTAAATTCTCTATGATGAGTGTTATTATTCTGTATGCCTAACATGTACCAATAAATGTTTTGCTTTAAACATAAATAAATATCTCTGCTTCTTATCTTCATCTCTTTTCTGTATTTTTCATTTCTTTAGTACTTTCTCCATCGTATGCAGAGTATATCTTCTCACCCAACTTTCTCATTCTGTTAGGCTACCCTGCTTCTGCATCTATTTCTTTCATCCTCTGAGCCTTCTATGATCCTTTTCTCTTGACTAGTTTGCCCTCTCCAGTTCTCATGTCCCAAGATGGAGTAGTATTTGTTCCCAAGCTGCTCTGTACCTATGTGCTCCTTCATCGCCTTCAGGACTTTTCTTCCCAAAGGACAAACCCTGAAGCCAACTGCTACTGGCCACACAGCTCCCAGCATCCAATTTTCTTTTATTAAAATATTTTTGCTGGTGTCTATTAATTTTACAAAATATGGGGTTTAATCATGGTATTTTCAGACATTCATGTAATATATGGTAATAATATTCATCATCTACCCTTACTTTCCCTCCACTTTCCCCATTTCCTTCCTCTTATTGAATAATAGCCTCCCTTCCATATTTGTTTTATGATATTCTTTTCTTCTGTAATTACACATATTAGCAAAAACATACTACACTTGTCTTCTTTCTTTCACCTAAAACAATCTTCAGTTCTATCCATTTTCCTGCAAATAACATAATTTCACTCTTTATGGTTGAATAATATCTCATTGTGTACATATACAACTCCTTTCCTATATCTGCTCATCTGTTGGGGATACCTAGGCTGCTTCTACATTTTGCTTATTGTAAAGTGCTACAAAATAAGCATGGATATGCAGGTATTCCTGTAATACACTGACTCTAATTCCTTCAGGTATATACTAAGGAGTGGTATAGCTAGGTCTATGTTTAGGGCTCTTTTGGAGGGAGATTGAGACAGTGCCTCACTATGTAGTTTAGGCTGGCCTGGAACTTACTGTGTAACCCAGGCTGACCTCCAGCTCGGAAACAATGCTCCCATCTTACTCCATCAAGTGTGGTGATTAAAAGTCTGCACCACTGTGCTCACTTCCGCAGCACACATACGTGTGCATCACTATATCTGGCTTTGTTAGGTTTTTTTATGCAGAGGGGGCTATTCTTGTTGATAGCCAATCTGACTTGGGAGAGATAAAATCTATGTAGTTTTGTCTTACATTTTGTTTTGTGTGTTTGTGGAGAGTGAATCCAAGGGTGCTCTAGCACTGGGCTAATGTCACCCCTTTTTATGTCTTTTTTTTTGGTACTAGGGATCAAACTCGTGACTGTGCTTTAGAGGCAGGCACCTGAACCAATGAGTTAAATCTCTACCCTCCTTTTTTTATCTCTTGAGACAATATCTCAGAAAGTTGCTCAGGGGCCGGGAATTTAGCTCATGGGGGCTATATCTGCCTTGCAAGCACTAAGTCCTGAGGTCTAGCTCCTATACCAAAAAAACGCAAGTTGCCCAGGCAGGATTTATGGTTCTCTTGCCTCAACCTTCCTCAGTGCTTGGACTACAGACATGTGCCACTATGCCCACTGATTTGCATTTCATTAACAGCTAAAGATGTTAAATATTGTTTTCATATCTCTGTGTGGGCATGTATGCACGCGCCTGTGGCTAAGCTACATCCCCAGTCTTGCTTTTATTTGAAACAAGGTTTCACTAATTGCCCAGGCTGGACTAAAATTTGGAATCCTTCTGTTTTAGCTTCCCAGAAGGCTGGGATCATAGGCAAACAACACTACATCCAGCCCTCTCTCCCCGGCACTTTTTTTTTGGAAGCAAAACAGGCGTGTGCCACCATCCCTGGCACTAGCAGATTTTAAAAGTACTTGTTCTTTGCACATGCTGTTAAATGGTAACAAGTAACCTTCCAGAAGGGCAACGACCACTTGCACGTGTCGGGTCACTCTCCAGATTACAACCCCAGAATGCATCGCGAGCCTTCTACGAAAGACCAATCTTAGTGGATTTGGGGAAGGGGCGAGGCTTCCCTTCCTCCCCGCCCAGCAGGTGTCGGCAGCCGCGGAACTAACTCTCCCATCAGCCACCGCGGGTACTGTCACTTCTCGACTTTCCAAAGGACTCCACTTCCCGGCAAGCTCTCCGGGTCAAGAGGGTGGGACTCCATTTCCCAGTAGGCTCCAGGCGGCGGCCGCCGCGGTGCCTTGTGTGGGATGTAAGCCCGGAGGTGGGCGCGGGGGACCAAGGCCAGTATTCTGCTTTGCATTTAGGCAGGCTGGTTTGGGGGGGTGCCTTCCGCCTTGACTCTAGGGGGCCGGAGGTGTGGTCAAAGGGAAGGGCGGGCCGGCCTTTGGGGACCCGTAGAGAGATTTTGAGGCACACCTCCATCGGGCCGGGGGTCCTGGGTTGTAGGGTATGCCGAGGCCCTGCAGCCTGGGCTAACCGCGTGAGGTGGGGTGGGGCTGCCTCCCGGACGGAGGAGAGCCGGTTGAAGAGCCGAGGCTGGAGGCAGCGGAGGGGGAAGGAGTTGGAGGCGGGGTGGAACCTTAGCCAAGCTTGGGAGGGGGCTTACTGGCCAAGCGCAACCCTCCTTACCCCTAACCACCAGCTCGCTCCTAGGCCGCCGCCCGCCGCTATGGGGCTGAAGGCCGCCCAGAAGACGCTGTTTCCGCTGCGCTCCATCGACGACGTGGTGCGCCTGTTCGCTGCTGAGCTGGGCCGAGAGGAGCCGGACCTGGTACTCCTCTCCTTGGTTCTGGGCTTCGTGGAGCATTTCCTGGCTGTCAACCGTGTCATCCCCACCAACGTGCCCGAGCTCTCCTTCCAGCCCAGCCCCGCGCCCGACCCTCCCGGCGGCCTCACCTTCTTCCCCGTGGCTGATCTCTCTATCATCGCTGCCCTCTATGCCCGCTTCACTGCTCAGATCCGCGGCGCCGTCGACTTGTCCCTTTACCCGAGGGAGGGGGGCGTCTCCAGCCGCGAGCTGGTGAAGAAAGTCTCCGACGTTATATGGAACAGCCTCAGTCGCTCCTACTTCAAGGACCGAGCCCACATCCAATCCCTCTTCAGCTTCATCACAGGTTGGAGCCTGACAGGTGGCAGGGGCAAGAATAAATCTTGGTTCACCTTTCAACACTGTGGCTTACAGAGCCCTTTGGCTTGTACACTTTGTGAAACGGGGCAGATGTTGTTTCTGCCTTTGTATTTGGGGAAACTGAGCCCAGTAGGGGAAGTGATGTGTCAGTGTCAGAAAATGCAGGACTGAGAATAGAACCTGGTCGTTTGGCTCCAAGTCTGTTAACCCACCGTAACCTGACCCCTGCCAACTGAGATGCCTGTGCCCGCGTGAGGCCTAAGATGTGGTAGCAGGTGGGGGGGAGGGTGTTAGGAAACAAAAGGGTGAGGCATCTGGGCACAACTGAGTGAAAAGTGGGAATGTTTTAAAAGAGATCAGACCACAGACAATGTGAAGGAGCGTTAAGTCTCAAGGATTGCACAAAACGTCTTTTGTGCCAAGGCTAGTTGACGCAATCAAGCCATGGTGCCTGCCATCCTGAGAAGGAATCAGAGACTGCTTCTGAGCTTAGCAGGCAGAGTGCAGTGATAAGTGGAGTCTCTGTTGGTGGCTGTATGAAAAAGTGTTGGCACTGAGGCACTGTTTCTGCTGTCGCCGTTAAAATCTAATACGTACAGTAAAAGAGGGAAATTCCTGAGTTAGTAGAAATATATAATATGATCACAGAGAAGAATAAAGGATAGAGTCAAAGGTTGGGTTGCCCTGTAGGAGCTCCAGATAGATCTTTCTGGGAACAGGATTGTAAATGAGGAGGGAGAGGCTGTGAGGAATGGGATGGTGGACAGTCTTGGCAGCAGGCTTGGGGGCCACGGGGAGGGTGTGGCCCATCCCTACCTGGTCCCCTTCCTCTAGAGGACCTTCTTTCATTACCTAACCCCCTTTCCACAGGCACTAAACTGGACAGCTCAGGTGTGGCCTTTGCCGTGGTGGGGGCCTGCCAGGCCCTGGGTCTTCGGGATGTCCACCTGGCCCTGTCTGAGGATCACGCCTGGGTAGTTTTTGGGCCTAATGGGGAGCAGACAGCTGAGGTCACCTGGCATGGCAAAGGCAACGAGGACCGCAGGGGCCAGACGGTCAACGCAGGTGTAGCTGAGCGGGTATCGTACCCTCCTCCCACCTTGTTCTCTTCATTCTCTGCTAGGCTTAAGTCATCCCCTGGTCTTTACTTCCCTGGGCCACAGTCCCCCTTTTCTGTCACCAACAACATGTTTCAAGAGGGGAAAGCATAGGAGCCTCTTTCCTGGTGTTATTCCCTGAAGCAAGCGTGGGGTGGACTGTCATAAGACATCTGATCTTGTCCCTTCCTCCTAAGAGCTGGCTGTATCTGAAGGGATCATATATGCGCTGCGACCGCAAGATGGAGGTGGCATTCATGGTGTGTGCGATAAACCCTTCCATTGACCTGCACACCGACTCCCTGGAGCTGCTGCAGCTGCAGCAGGTAAAGGCTGGGCCCTTGGGTCAGGTGGGAGCCAGGGCAGGATGCTGACATGACTTGCTGTGGGGTCCTGGGCAAGGGCACCTTCCTTTCCTGAACATTTTTCCTTCTGTGAAATGGGTAGATAATTCCTGCTCTGGCCTTTCCCAGGGCTCTTGGGAAAGTAAAATGGAGATATGAAGGAGCTTCGATCCCTTAATGGGCTGGTTCCTGAATTCTAGTCCTTACCTGGACCCCACCTCCGCCTGGTAGGTGTCACCTCATTCCTACCCCCGGCTCATAATTCTCTTTGGTCTCTAGAAGCTGCTCTGGCTGCTCTATGACCTGGGACATCTGGAAAGGTCAGTAGGGGGAAGTTGTTTGACAGGGCCAGAGGGCTGGGTGACAGCCTGGACTTATGATTCTTTCCCAGGTACCCCATGGCACTGGGGAACCTGGCAGATCTGGAAGAGCTGGAGCCCACCCCTGGCCGCCCAGACCCACTCACCCTCTACCACAAGGTGAGGTCATCTCAAGGGAGGGCAAAAAAGGGGGCCCAGCTGGGGTCCTCTTTCTGGGGACAGAGGAGAGACAGGTGAGAACTTTGTGTTGGGGGGGATTATCACCTGTGTGCATCATCAGTGTAGGCAGAGCCGTCCAAGGGGTCCTTGCATTCCCCAGCCTAGTCTTGGCAGGCCTAGATATGTCCCCACAGTCCTGCAGTGTTTTTGCCTCTTGTCCCTTTGGTTTTTAACAGGTCGTTTGTGATGGGAATCCTAAGAAGAAGATGTTAATGTTAGGGTGAAGGTGGGGAAGAGTATGTGTGAGACCGAGGAAAGAGCTCTTCTCTGGGCTTGGAGTTCAGCCTTCTGTCCGCCCCCAGAACAGCCTTGTTCTGTGTGGAACCCTGCCTCTGTGGTTGGCCCCAGGCTGAGCAAGCAGCCCTCCAGGCCCAATGAGGAGCACCTGGGAGAGGGCTAGCAGGGAGTAGAGGTGGCATTACAAGTGGGAAGACTCTTTGGGATCTTTTTGTTCCTCGTGGAAGGGACCTGACTGGTGCCAGCCTAGGCCACCGGGGCTGCCTCCCTGAGGCCCTTCTGTCCTGTCCTTCCAGGGCATCGCTTCAGCCAAGACCTACTACCGGGATGAGCACATCTACCCTTACATGTACCTGGCTGGCTACCATTGTCGCAATCGCAATGTGCGTGAAGCCCTGCAGGCCTGGGCAGACACAGCCACTGTCATCCAAGAGTGAGGACCCCACCCCAACCCGAGGGCCTCCCACCTGTCCTTTCCTTTCTCTCTACTTGGTTTTCAACCATTCTCATCCAGCAGTGAGACTTGGCCCCAAGCCCTCCCTGTCCCTCTCCATTAAGTACCTACACAGCCAAGGCCACCATCATCCAGGAGGTAGGACCTCTGATCAAAGCCTCATGTCTTTACTTTCCTCATCTGTCCTCCAAGTTTGACTAATCACTGTCATTCTCCAGTGAGACTTCCACCTCTGGTCCCATCCCCACCTTCACTGATGCCCTGGGCAGGCACAGATGCCATCATCTGAGAGGAGGACCCCAGCTGCTCACCCAGCCCGGAGGAGAGAAACATGATCCCTCCCTCACAGCTCCCTGGGTCCATCCATTCCACCGGGTCTACAACCCTCAAAACCCCCAACCTCTCACAGCTACAACTACTGCCGAGAGGATGAGGAGATCTACAAGGAGTTCTTTGAAGTGGCCAATGACGTCATCCCAAACCTGCTGAAGGAGGCAGCCACCTTGCTGGAGGCAGGCGAAGAGCGCCCCGGGGAGCAGACCCAGGTGAAGTGCTAGCATGCCGCCGGTGACCATCTCCCAGCTGGGCAGGCCTCCGCCACAGGTCATGGGACTGCGTGTCCAGGACTAGGGACTGCACGTAGAAGGTGGTCCAGAGCAGGTCTCTACATTCTTTTGTTGTAGCCAAGGTTGTATTGGTTTTTGCCCCTGTCCTCAGATAAATGGGCTAAAAATCCATCTCTTTCTTGGCCAGGGACCTCAGATAGTAAGATGGAGGTGAGGGGCCTTCCCCACCCCCTCTGTCCTGCCTGAGAATCAGCTTTGTAAAGGGGATGAGGTTCTAAGAGTGCTCTTCACTTCTGTGGCCAGGACTGTGTCTTCTGCAGAGGGTTAAGGGAGTCTGACTTGTGCTGTTTCCTCCCTCTGTCCAGGGCACCCAGAGCCAGGGATCTGCCCTCCAGGACCCTGAGTGCTTCGCTCACCTGCTGCGGTTTTACGATGGCATCTGCAAATGGGAGGAGGGTAGCCCAACGCCTGTGCTCCATGTGGGCTGGGCCACTTTCCTTGTGCAGTCGTTGGGCCGCTTCGAGGGACAGGTGAGGGTGGGTTGTTGGGCACCACCGGTGGCAACAGTGGCCACAGAGAGTCAGACAGTTGTAGCCATGGAGCAGCACCTGTTCATCCCCCTGGAGTACATATGAGACCTGAGAACGCTAGAATGGGGGAGATGCTTAGAATTCAAGCCAGTGACCTACACCCTTTTTCTGGCTATTTGGTCCTCACAGGTGCGGCAGAAGGTGCACATAGTCAGCCGCGATGCTGAGGCAGCAGAAGCTGAGGAGCCTTGGGGAGAGGAAGCCCGGGAAGGCCGGAGGCGGGGTCCTCGGCGGGAATCCAAGCCCGAGGAGCCACCGCCTCCCAAGAAGCCCGCCCTAGACAAGGGCCCCAGCTCAGGCCAGGGTGTGGGGTCAGGACCCCTTCGGAAACCCCCGGGGATGGTCCCAGGCACTGTCCGGTGTCCTGAAGGCGGCAGTACAGCTCAGGTGCCTGCGCCCGCCGTGTCACCACCGCCGGAGGGTCCTGTGCTCACTTTCCAGAGTGAGAAGATGAAGGGTATGAAGGAGCTGCTGGTGGCCACCAAGATCAACTCGAGTGCCATCAAGCTGCAGCTCACAGCGCAGTCGCAAGTGCAAATGAAGAAGCAGAAAGTGTCCACGCCCAGCGACTACACGCTCTCTTTCCTTAAGCGGCAGCGCAAGGGCCTCTGAACTGCCGGGACTTCCTACAGCCTGGGACACAGGCTCCACCCCAACCTCAACCCTCCTGGGGCCCAGGGCAGTCTGGAACCCTGGGCTCCCGGCTTAGACTGTTTACCTCGCACCTGAACCAGCGATTCGCCCCCGTTTAGAGCCCAGAGTCTTGGCTCAGTCCTTAGAATGTAGGTCCCATTTCCGATTATCCCGACCTGCCGATTGGAACGTCACTGCAGTCCCGGGCACCAGCCCTGAAAGGTCCAGTCTGAATACTCGGCCCCCACCTCAGGACAGAAGCGCTAGGCCTAGGCTGTTCCTCAGGGTTCCTTCCCACGCGAGGGCAGAGGATTCGACCTTAAAGCTGGGGAACAGCGGTCTGGCCATCAGTTCGGAAGTCCTGGACTCCGCCGGGCAACTCATCCTTTAGAAGTCCAAGAACTTGACCCAAAGAGCTGAAATCCCACTGCCAGAATTTGGAAACCAGTTTCCTCTGGACTCCGAGGCTAGACGTGTAGCTCCGCCCCCGGCCAGTGCGAATCTTGAGCCCCACCCCTTTCCTGACCAAACTGGCCCCACAGCAGAGCTGGACATCTCCCGACCCTCTGGAAACCTCTCCGAGAGTCGGCCCGTTTTGGGGACCCGGGAGGAAATCTGCAGGGGGGTTGGGAGTGGGGGAGCTGATCGCTTCCTGTTTTGTACATAGATTTATTTTTCAGTTGCAAGGAAGATGAATACATTTTGTTAAAAAAACAAAAACCACGTGTGCGTGTTTCATCTGGGAAACTGGGCGGGGAGTGGAACGTCCCCTCTACTCTGGCTCTGGACTTCGTGCTCACCACCTGTAGAGCCCCAGACACGAAAAGCTCAGACGGCCTGGCCCGGGCACCGGGGCTTTCCCGCGCCGCCGCGGGCCTGTCCCAAGGGCGCCTCCTTCCGACCCGGCGGCTGGGCGTCTCCTGCCTGGCCCCGCCCCCACGGCCTCCGTGCCACCGGCGCCGGCCCCGGCCGCCCCGCCCCGCCCCGCCCCGCCCCGCGCCGGCTCCGCAGCTCGCGCCCGCCCGGCGCCGGGCCATGGCGCTGCTGCGGGACGTATCGCTGCAGGATCCGCGGGACCGCTTCGAGCTGCTGCAGCGCGTGGGGGCCGGGACCTATGGCGACGTCTACAAGGTGCGCCGGGCGCTTGGACGCGCGGGGTAGAGGGAGCGGATTTGCGCCTTGCCGCGCAGCCGTCCCCCAGCCCCGCCCCCTCCCCATCCTCCTGCACCCTCTCCTCCCCGTAGGCCCGCGACACGGTCACGTCCGAGCTGGCCGCCGTGAAGATCGTCAAGCTCGACCCAGGTGAGGGGCCGGGAGGGGCCTGGGCGCGGAAGGGAGGCAGGACGCTGACTGGCGGGCGCTGCTGGGGGTGGAGAGTTGACATTTCCAGACCCCCTTAGAGGCAGTCCCCTGAGAGACGATGGCCTCGTACCTGTGCGGCCGGTGTGGGAGCCCTCTCCCATTTTGCAGCCTGGGCATTAAGTCCAGGCCGCCCCCTTCGGTCCCCGTATGATGTCTTGTGCTCCCCAGGGGACGACATCAGCTCCCTCCAGCAGGAAATCACCATCCTCCGTGAGTGCCGCCACCCCAACGTGGTGGCTTACATTGGCAGCTACCTCAGGTGAGGTTGCTTTATCCTCCTGCCCCTGGCAGCCTTCATGTGGCCTTCTGCGCGCCCATCCCAGCTCTGTGTCATCCTCTCCCTCCAGGAATGACCGCTTATGGATCTGCATGGAGTTCTGTGGAGGGGGGTCCCTGCAGGAAATTTACCATGGTGAGAACCGTGCCTCTCTCCTCACCCTCACAACGTGGGGCAGGATGGAAGAGTCTGGCCTGAACTTGAGCTCCTCTCCACTCCTGACTGGCTGTGTGACCTTGAGAGAAATGCTGTCTTTCTCTGGGCTCAGAATTCCAGAGTGGACCGAGAGGAGATATAGTTAGTCCCTTTCATGTAGCAGCACCTACTGCTCCTCCCACACAGGGCCAAGGAGGGTCAGTAGATCCTCCAGGTCCCCAGCAGCCTTCATCTTCCATCTCAGCCACAGGGCCCCTGGAGGAGCGGCAGATCGCCTATGTCTGCAGAGAAGCACTGAAGGTAACTGGCCCCATCAGATGCTCACACAGATGTCCAGAGCCAGGCCCCAGAGCCTAGGACTGTCTCGTGAAAGCCTGGCTTAGTCTCTGGGTCCTGTGGTTAGGGGCCTCTGCCCTCTGCCCTGTTGCCGGAAGCAGCCCATTTCCCTCTTGGCTCAGCCACTTCCTGTTTGAGGATGGGGCGGAGGAAGCAGCTTGAGTGGGGGGCTAGTCCTGAGAAAGGGTTCAGGAGGGGGCCCAGTGCAAGGCAGCTACACTCAGGGACTCCTCTCTGTCCCCAGGGGCTCCACCACTTGCATTCTCAGGGGAAGATCCACAGAGACATCAAGGTAGGGCTAGGCCAGGGGCATGGTGGGGGAGGCAGCAGACCTGGGCAGGCACCTCAAAGGACTCTCTCTCCTTATTCCCATAGGGAGCCAACCTTCTCCTCACTCTCCAGGGTGATGTCAAGCTGGGTCAGTACCTGGGGATGCAGTCAGGGTGAGAGTTCTGTGGGGTTCTGGTAGTGTCCGAGAGACTGTTTCCTGAAGCGTGGGGTCACCTTGGACAAGTCACTTTACCATTTGAGCAGCACTTTCCCCATTTAGAAGCCCCAGAGGTTCTCCTTGCTAGAAGTTGGATGAGGTTGGGTGCTAGGTGGAGCTGGATATAGGACTCAGAACTCAGGGACGGAAGGTGGTTGGGCCTTGAAGGAGAGGAATCTGGCCTGTGGACTCAAGCTTGTGGCGGCTGGGGCTGGGGCTGGTGCCCACCTGTCTTTGCCCTACCAGGTTTATCCTGAGGGGGATGGAATGGCAGGTGGGGCCAGAGGACTAGTGAGAACAGCTCATTTTCCTGCAGCTGACTTTGGGGTGTCAGGCGAGCTGACAGCATCCGTGGCCAAGAGGAGGTCTTTCATTGGGACTCCATACTGGTGAGGCCATGCCTTGGGCGGTGGGGCAGTGGCCACAGGTGGGACTCTTGGCCATTCCGTCTGTGACCCTGCTTCTAGGATGGCTCCAGAGGTGGCTGCTGTGGAGCGCAAAGGTGGCTATAATGAGCTGTGTGATGTCTGGGCCCTGGGGATCACTGCCATTGAGCTGGCTGAGCTGCAGCCCCCTCTTTTCCACCTGCACCCCATGAGGTCAGTCTGAGACATGCCCCTTGACTGACTTTTGTCCTGGTGACCTTTGACCCTTGACCTGGCACCTCTACAGGGCCTTGATGCTCATGTCCAAAAGCAACTTCCAACCACCCAAGCTTCGAGAGAAGACTCGATGGTGAGAGCCCACACCTGTTTCATGGATACCTTTTTTCAGTCAGCCCCTCAGGGGAGGAGAAGCCACCCCAGCTCCGGGGTACAACATGGAAGCCGGTTCTCTGAGCGAGGTGCCTGGACCCACCTCTGCCTGGTGCCCCACGTGGATAGGAAAGAAGGGGCAAGTGGCTGACAGTGCAGGCGCCAATGTGTTGCAACAGCATTGCTTAGGCTGGCCCCTTCCTGGGCGGGCCCCAGAGCAGTGGCGGGGGCAGCCAGCAGCAGTCCTGCACAAGGCCTCACCTGAGTCTTGTGGGGCCTCTTGTGCCCACTAGGACCCAGAACTTCCACCATTTCCTCAAGCTGGCCCTGACCAAAAACCCCAAGAAAAGGCCGACAGCCGAGAAGCTTCTGCAGGTGGGAAGCAGGGAAGGCCTGGGGCTTAGTGGTCAAAAGCAGAGCCCAGAGGACAGAGTCCAGCTGACCTCCCCCTGCTCCCCCAGCACCCGTTCACAACACAGCAGCTCCCTCGGGCCCTCCTCACCCAGCTCCTGGACAAGGCCAGTGACCCTCACCTGGGAACCCTCTCCCCTGAAGACTGTGAACTGGAGGTGAGGGGGGTTGGGAACTGGGAAGGAGCCTATAGGTGACATAGGTCAAGCTCCCTTTCCTCCTCTCGAACACATCCATTAGGAATCTTTCCTGAGTGGGCCTTGCTTCCTTACAACCCCCTGATCGATTCCCGCCTTTGGGAACCTCGGGCCGACCATGATCATGACTGAGCTAACTGTGACTGTGCCTAAGTGGTCTTGCTTTTTGTGTAATCTTTGGCAAGTTACTTGACCTCTCCATTGCCAGTCTTGGCGTCGGTCAAATGAGGGTGCCTCAGGGGTCCTGTAAAAATCAAAACACACTGGTACATAGAAAGCACTAAAGAGATTCCCGGCTGAGGTGGATGCTGAGGTGGGCGCTGGGTGGGAGCCCACTGGGTCTCTTCTTTCCTAGACTTACGACATGTTTCCAGACACCATTCACTCGAGGGGGCAGCACGGCCCGGCCGAGAGGACTCCCTCTGAGATCCAGTGTGAGTCCGCTGGTGGGCCCATGTGTGAGTAGATGTGGGAGGATCCTGGAGGCCAGTTTTGAGGCTCTGGCCCCCTAACCTGTGTACTTTGGACCCCCCAGTTCACCAGGTGAAATTTGGTGCCCCTCGCAGAAAGGAAACAGACCCACTCAATGAACCGGTGAGTTGTGGGTTGCCTAGGACAGAGGGGTTTAGGGGACTGGGGTGCAGGTCAAGCCCCTCAAGTCAAGATGTTTTGAAGAGGGGCTGGCTGTACCACTGAGCTGGAAGGTGACAGGGTGAACATACCTTTCTAAAAGGTGGCCTATCATGGGCCCAAGTCCCTACCCCACCTACATTCTCTTCTGCCTGTGTCATCAGTTGTCTCATTCGCCGCTTCTCAGGAGTCTCTTGCGTAGTGCCATCCCACTGCCCATCTGTCTGTCTGTCCTCACTCCCTGCCATCTCAAGTGCCTTCTGACATTGTCTCTCTGTGCCTCTCTCCTGGGTTTCCCGCCTCGGATTCCCCCAGTGGGAGGAAGAGTGGACGCTTCTGGGAAAAGAGGAGCTGAGCAGGTGAGCGAGGGGGAGGGGAGCTGCAGCTTGGGGGAGGCACGAGGGCTGACCTCTGACCTCCTCCCCCCACCCAGGAGCCTGCTGCAGTCAGTCCAGGAGGCCCTGGAAGAAAGGTGAGGGGCTGGCAGCTGGGCAGGACAAGGATGGCCAGGCCCAGATGCCAGTTCCGTCCTATCTCACAGCCTCCTGCTTTGTCCTCCCAGGAGCTTGACCATCCAGCCGGCCTCGGGACTGCAGGTACAGAGTGGAGGGAGCTGGGAGAAGCTGCTTCGGATGCGCTTAAGCTGGGTCACAGTCATAGAGTGATAGCCGCCTGGACTTTCCACTTTCCTGCCAGGAGCTGGAGTCCCCGGATGATGCTATGGGAACCATTAAGCGGGCCCCGTTCTTGGGGCCACCACCTACTGAGGCAATAACTGAGGACTCTCATTCCAGTCCCCCAGGTGAGTCCCAGGCTTGGGAGGCAAGAGGAGGCCCAGGTGGAGGACAGGCTGAGCTCACAGCAGCCTGTGCCCACAGGAACTCTGCTCCCACCCCTACCAGGGCCTGCCAGCACCCCGCTGCTGCCCACAGCCTGGGCCACCATGAAGCAGCGGGAGGATCCTGAGGTGAGGGGGTCACAGAAGAGGGTGAGCAGTGGATGGTGGCCTTTACCCCAGCCCTGACTCCTTCTCTCCTTCCCAGAGGTCTGCGTGCCATGGGCTGCCCCCAACCCCCAAAGTGCTCGTAAGTATTGCCCCACAACCTGGGCTCTGCACCCTATTGCCATGCCCCTGGCTCCCTTGGCAGCCCCTCTCCTCTGCAGATGGGCGCCTGCTTCTCCAAGGTCTTCAACGGCTGTCCCCTGCGGATCCATGCTGCTGTCACCTGGGTTCACCCTGTCACTCGAGGTAGGTCGAAGGTGAAGAAGTGGGAACTGGGCATCCCTGGGCTTGGGCTGGGGTCATGGCTGACCTCTGACCTCTGACCCCACGGTCACCCTGGCAGACCAGTTCCTGGTGGTGGGGGCCGAAGAGGGCATCTACACCCTCAACCTGCATGAGCTGCATGAGGACACGCTGGAGAAGGTGAGGGTCGTTCACAGGGAGGGTGGAGGTCCCAAGCCCAGGTGCTGAGCCTCGTCCTTCTTCCCTCGTGTCTCCTCCAGCTCATTTCACACCGTTGCTCCTGGCTCTACTGCGTGAACAATGTGCTGCTGTCACTCTCAGGTAGGAGGTGGCATGGGCAGGTCGGCCCCTGGTGCCTGCCCTGAGCTTCTCTGAGCCGACCTGTCGCTGTCTGTCTCTGGCAGGGAAGTCCACACATATCTGGGCGCACGACCTCCCTGGCCTGTTTGAGCAGCGTCGACTACAGCAGCAGGCCCCACTCACCATCCCCACCAATCGCCTCACCCAGAGAATCATTCCCAGGTTGGGGTGCTGCATGTGCAGGGTGGCAGCCAAGGGGCAGAACGGGTGTGGGGTGCAGCCCCACCAGTCCTGGTACTGGTGGGGACTTGGATATGTCACAAGACCCTTGCTGTTACTGAGCCTGACTGGTATAGTTGGTGGCCTTCCTACAGACTCCCAGGATTTTGGAGATGAGTGCTGTAATCCTCAGCACTCTGGGAAGCTGAGGCAGGGAGATCTTAAATTCAAGCCCAGCCTGGGAA
>PVIR01035663.1:0-10945 GCA_004026965.1 Petromus typicus | reverse complement strand
AGAATTACAGCTAGAACAGACTGGGGCTGACACCAGCTCGCTCTGTCTCCCCATGTGATAGACTACGCCATGTAAGGTGCAGGAAGGTGAGGAGCTGACTCTAGACGCAAGCACCATGTCACCAACTTTCCAGGCCCTGTTCCTTACAAATGTCTTAGCTTTTGGAACAATGTTCTATGAACAGGAAGCAGACTAAAACAGAAGGTGAAGCAGGAAGTCCCACTTTATTCTTAGAGTCTAAATTTCTACACCGACTATAACTTTAACAAATATTAAGGAAGTATATTTTAACTCTTATCCCAAATTTGGCAGTTGTTCTGCATTTGGACAGAGATAGAAGACAGGAGTAGAGACAAATATTAACACCTTACTGATCCTTAGTGCTCAGCAAGCAAACATGGAACAAAACCTTTTCATTAATGTAAACAAAATTAATGTAAACAAAAATCCTTTGCAAACACACAAAGGGAATAAAAGTTCATACTGTGTAATTATAATATGAGTCCTAACTGTAAGATTATGCAATTCAGAAAATCATAGGCCTTTACTGGATTTTCACTTGGAGACTATATTTATAAAGTTACACCTGCTTCTTTCAGAGTGTCACTGCACTGGAAAAAACAGTCTCGTTTGGATAAGTACAAAGGAAATGAGCTCATCCGCTCACAGGCTTTCTGTGTAGGCAAAAACCACTTGGCTGAAGAGTACAATTATTTGTTTTTTTCCCTTTTGGGAATCAAACCTGCTCCATGAAAGTCTTTGGAGGATTAAAATTCAATACTCATTTTGCTGTGTAAGCGTAAGGAGGTTTTGGTAGCCTCGCTGCCAGTGGGCCAGTATTTGATAAATACCTTGTGCTTGGGGGAATTTTAAATGTGTCCAGTAACTTTCTGCAATTATCCCTTGTTGAATTAGTAGATCAGTAGGGCACCCAAAGAGGCCCCTGTGAATTTCTGCTTGTCACCTTGGGGTTTTATTTTTCTTTAACCTTCTGGGGTTGCTTAATCCTGCAATTTCAAAACTAAAATGGCTCTTGTATGTAATGTGATGTTGTATAGGGCTTTTAAGGTCTTTGATAACTAACTTTCTGCAGTGTCCTTTGTTTATTAAGCAGACCACTGGGGCTATCGCACATTGTGCTTATATTTGTTTTCCTTTCCCTGTAGGCCTAAAAGCAGCCATTTAAGACACCCTTAAATGTTTCAATTATATACAAGACCCACTTTAGCTCTGAGACTGCAGGACCATCAGCCTTTCCAAGAGTTAACATACCTAGAGACCAATGAGAAAGTCACAGGAGTCATGCATCTGCTAATTCAGCAAGAAACAACTGTGTAAAACTGAGAAACATTTTTTTCACAAGCTGGTCCTGTCTCTTTACTACCTTGAATGCTCTTTTCCATGTACCTGAACATGCTTGGTTTAGTGTCCTACCTCAATTTTCTTAAGTATTAACTTATGATTTAGTAAACTCTCTGAACCAAAAACAAGTAATCTGAGGCCTTATACTTCTACAAACAAGCTCTGCCACTTGGTCAGAAAAATTCAGAAGTTTTATTTCAAATGTCCATCGTGTTGATCCTGTGGTTGTTTATGGCTTTCCAGAGAAGTGTAAATAGAAAATATTTAAAAGGAAAGAGTATAGGGGTAAATATTGAGGGGAAAAAGAATGTGATAGTCATAAAAAAGGAAACAAAGCTTACGTACAGAAGGTGGGGGGTTGTAGGGTGGGTGGGGGAAAGGGAAATATGACAATCAAATCATGCCACATTCTGGTACAAACTTTCAATATTGAATGCAATGATGATATGTATTCATAATGTGCCAATAAAGATTTGAATTTTAAAAAATATCTGATAATTTCAAAGTGTTTAGGGAGGTTTAACATAGAAAATGACCAGGCAATGTATTGGGCACACTTTTATCCTGCTGTATGTTATTGGCACTGACTCTAAGAAAGATAATACAGGGTTAGAAGAGATGACCAACACTGATACTCTTGGATTTTACTTCTATAAATAATTTTACACATAAAATTATTAAAGAGAGAAATTTCTATGATTCTTTATACACAGTGAATAAAATATAGTGTGTGACTGGTTACTAGGGAAGATGCAGTGGGAAGGCTGCTCCTCTATTTAGCTCTATGCACCAATTTCAATCATACTGATGTTTTCATATGTGAATTATGGGGGAGAAAAATTTTAAACACACGCTTTAAAGTGGATAGGATTTTTTTATGGAATTTAGGTCTACTAGAGTCACTTTCCAATGATTCTTTTCATAAAACCAAGTCACCATTTGAAAAGCCTTAGAATGTCCAAAAACCTCAAGCATCTCAAGACTTCCCATGGAGCATCTCAAGCTGGTTCTGAGGCCTCCGGGACAATGGTGCACATGAGAAGAGTGCTCTCCTCTACCCCTGGCACTTCTTTTGATATTGTGGTGGAGGTATCTTATCACTTACCCGGTTTGCCCATCAAACTCACAACAAATATAAAAAATTAGTGTTTCATATCCATGTATTACTCATTCAATAATTTGTTTGTTAATTAATAGGTTAACTATGAAAATCTATTATTTTTATATCATGATATTTCAGATTATATCATGTGGTAATTGTTTTCAATTACCACATGATAAATTGTATATATTTTAGTTCAGGTATAATTGACATTTCTTCCACCCACAACTCCTAAAAGAAACACGAGCTATGCTCTCACAGAGAAGATAGGGTTTTGGAGTCACAAGTTCTGCTGCACCGCTCTCACCCTCCTCTCCTCACATGTCCCCTGGTTCATCTGTTATAGTCAGCATCCAATCACACAGTTTATTGCTAGACCCTAGAACCTATCCCCTGAACTCTGGAGTGTTTTTGTTTGTTTGTTTCTAGTGCTGAAGATTGAATCCATGGCTTTCACACTGAACCAGATCCTCAGCCCCTCTTCAATTTTTGTTTTCTTTTTAAATTTTTAAGACAATGGCTCATTAAAACACTGTGTGTCCCAGGCTGGGCCCAAACTTTCAATCCTGGCTCAGCATCCCAGAGCACTGACATTACAATTGTGTATCTTGGTGCCAGATGCCTAAAGTAGTCTCTAATACCCTTTTCTAGTTCATATGTTTTGCAAGGAGTACCTCAATGGTTATGTCTAAAAGGATTTCAAGATCTGCTTCTTAGAAGTCAACAATCTATTCCTTGCTTGCCTTATTTTAACTTCAATTTGTAGCATGGAAAATTTGCTTTTCACTCATAGGACTCACTAAAGTATCCATTCCATAAATCTCCAGAACCTTTTTGAAATTCAAAAGAAAATATTTCAGTGCTCAATAGTGCCGTCCATCTTTGCTGTACTAAATGGTACATCAGTAACTGATGATTTTAATGATTGAATGCAGGTTAATCCTCTAGGAATATTTTTGGATTTTCTCAAATTTTAGAAATTTTGAAGATTATATTTGTATGTTTACAACCTCCACTGACTTTTCTACTTTCCTTCATTAATCATTCTTTTATGATGTATTAAAATATATATTAAATTCCACTTTTGATGCATCATATTTTTTTTTTTTGATAGGGTCTCGCTTTGTGGTTCAGGTTGGCCCTGAGCTCAGCCTCAAACTCACATCACAGCAATCCACCTGCCTCTGCCTCCCGAGTGCTGGGATTACAGGCATGAGCCACCACGCCCGGCACTGTGGTATGTGGTACTGGTTGCTGCTGGGCATGAGTCTCCATGTCCAGTATGGTATGTGGTTACCGGGCATTGAACCCGGGTCCTTGTGCTTGCAAGACAGGTGCCGGAACCACTGAGCTAACTCCCCGGCTAATGCATCATAAATAGTTTCACCAAAAATTCTCTTTGTAAGTTACAATACATTCCCAGTTGGAAAAAGACAGCTCATTGAGTATTATGAAATAACATGATTTTCATCACAGTGCTCAACTGACTTTTGGAAATAAATTATAGTATAGCTTAATTAAAATGCATCTTTCTTTCTCAATAGTTAACAAAAGTCCAAATACTTCTCTTGGTGAAATATGGTGGTGTAATAGAATTAATTTTAGGTTTTTTTTTCTTATTCTTTCTTGCAACCTGTCTTTCTTCTCAGTTCTTTCTTACAAAACAAATTAAGAGCAAATCTAAGTCCTACAACCTTTTCGTACATGAAATGGAAGCTGCAGGTTCATTTGCTCTCCAAGGAAGACTGCAGCCTGTGGAGGAAAACAAAAAACTTATCCATCACCCCTCTCTGAACACACACATCTCCCACTTATTTGTGGTGTCATTTACAATCTGAATGAGTTGAAGTAAATCTATAATAATGGAAACATAAATGTTTGGAGATACGCGGAGTATTTTTCTTCAATTTGGTTTCCTCTGTTGTTACTTCTCTTATCCATCAAATCCTTATTGTAAACAGTTTCAAAACAGTTCTGCCAAGAAGATGACAAGAATGTTCAAGTTCTCTCCTGCGTGAGATAATTTAACCTGAACTACCTCAACTGTGAAAAGTGTGTCTGCAACTTGGAGGAAACATTTCGAATGTGACAGCAAAATTACTTTGTGATGTTTATACATTTTTCATAATGTTGCTCCCCGAAGAATGGATTTCTATATTTCTTACAGCAATCGTATGAAGAATCAGCCTTTTAAAATGATCGGGATTTGCTGACACTGCTCTGAGAGCTCCTTGTTAGCTAAGAGACAATCGTATGGTTAAGGGCAGCAAAATGAGAACTTTGAGGAATTCGGAGGTTTCAAAAAAGGGAGTTGCATGACCCTGTACATTCGCATTTGTGGGAGAGAAAGGGGAAGTAAAATAAAAGAAAACCCTGGGAGAGACAGAAATGAATTAAGACAGCCAGAGCGGGGGACTTAGACAATGCGCCAGGAGCTCAATAAATCCATACTTATGTTTTTTTACGTCCTACAAGGTCAGAGATGACGCTCACATTGGTCTCCTAGCAACTCACTTGACTAACCTACTTTTGTCCTGATCACTGGAGAATGGGTTTGGTGATTTGAGCTGCGTTTTAAAATGAAATACAAGGAATCACAGTAAAGTTCAGTCACTATGAATGGATGCAATTAAAAAGTATGCACTTGTACATATGAACAGCACTGCTGGTCTCCTTCCTGTCCAAGTCCATGAAGATAGGCTGGCTTTTTACAGCCGACATACATGTCCACCTTCTCAGAGTTCTCGCATTTCTAAATATCTGAAATACTAGTTTGGTGTAGCATTATGATCTTCATTCTGTTATTCCATGGCTTCATATTTCTTTCCTATCTTTATAATCTTATTCTTCTCTTTTTCTAATTTTTGAGGACAATACTAATCTTCTTTTTCCTAGATGAAATGATGAAAGAATCGCCTATTGTGTTCTTTTCTGTTCATCAACAGTAATACCAACTATCACTTACTTTTGAGGGGCTGCCCCCTTCAATTTGATTGTCAATTCAGGCATTCTCTCCTCCAGTCACTAGACTTCAGACTATCTGTAGATTTCAGGAGCAGTTAACTTGTGCTCCCTTCATTCTTTTCCTCTGCTATTACAGTCGAATGCCATGGATTCCAAATGACCCTCCTTCTCCATCTCCTTCTAAGCATTCAAATTTTTTTTTAAATTTTCTGTTGAACTGCATACTAATAGTGCTTAAGGTTTGAAGAAACCACTGGAACACACATTGCCATAGTTTATATGAGTTTCATGTTTAAGATTATAAACAAGAATGAGAAGTAGTTGTACTGACACATTTGCAAACTTTTTTTTAAAGCTTTCAGTTTGACTTATGGTCAAACTGAAAGCTTTTGTCCCTTAACAAAAATCTTCACCAAATTGTCTCCGCTCTTCATTTTTAGTTAAAATTCACCCTTCAGCCTCCTATCCTTTTGTAATAATGAAAGATCCATTATATTAACTCATCCTAAACTAATTTTTATGTACTTTCTGTCTCATGTATACTTTCAAGCTTTGTCTCTGTAATAAAGAAAACACCTTTTTAAAAAGATTAGTGATTATATATCCAAGTAAACTTTAGGAAAGGCTTAGAGAATGCAAGTAAACTAAATCTTTGGACTAAAATTAATGCTTTCATTTTCTATAACCAAATCTGCTCAACAAGCAGTAGCCAATGGTTTGATATCTACTTAAAGAAACATGAAGACTGTATCTTAGTATGAAATTGGATACATTTTATCTTGTTCTAATTTTTGTATTTATTCAAACATTATGCATTGGATGATAGTCATCAGTTACCTGCTGTAGGCAGGAATAACTCGTGCTTGTGATTCCTTCTTTCCAACTGCATCTTTCACAATTTTAATCTCTCCCACATCCGCCTAAAACTGGGTATCTCCAGCATCCTACAATTACTGTGGGAAGGTATATTCTCGGTAGCCTGAGTTTTCTGAACTCTTTGTTAACTTACAGAGTCAAGGAAGGGTAAAATAACAGGGAGATGTAAGGATTCTGTAAGCAAGTGCATGTTTCTTTTGATGTGAAGGGCTTGAAATAGGGACATGGAAAAGACTGGAGGGGAGGCTGCCCAGCCATAGTGGGTGGAGATTGTACCTCAAAGACAGAGATGTGTATGGAAGAGCAGCACAGGGGAAAGTAGCAGTGCACTAGGGAGGCAAGATCTGTAGTTGTTAATGCAAAGTCAGTGTCAGTCTATGATGCTGAGGATGCTGCAGCTCCTTATGGTGATAAAGAGAATGAGGATGAGATTCAGGGGAATGGTCCATAGTACTATCAGTCCATTTGTAGAGCTATTAAGTAGGGAACAAAAAAAATTAACCAAGGAAAAGTCCTTACAATAATTAATAAATCAGCTTGAGAATTGGTCAGATATAGATTTAGACAGAGATAAATATTAAAAATGTTTTATACCACTCATAATCATGGGAATTCAAATTATAATCATAGCAGGATACCATCTTATACCTGTTAAGTGCTTTTTTTTTTTTTTTTTTTTAGGTTTTTTGAGACAGGGTCTCACTTTGTGGTTCAGGCTGGCCCTGAACTCAGTTTCAAACTCACATCACAGTAATCCTCCTGCCTCTGCCTCCCCAGTGCTGGGATTACGGGTGTGAGCCACCACACCTGGCACTGTGGTATGTGGTACTGGTTGCTGCTGGGCATGAGTCTCCACACACAGTATTGTATGTGGTTACCAGGGAATGAAACTCAGGCCCTTGAGCTTGCAAGACAGGCACTGGAACCACTGAGCTAAGTCCCCGGCCCAAAATGCTTTTTGAAAAAGAAAAAATAAGTGTTGGTGATAATCCGATGAATAAGAAACACTTGTTTACTGTTGCTATAATGCACCATGGCATATCCATTAAGAAAGAAAGATAAAGAACTTCCCCAAAGTAAGAGATTTCCAATTGCCATGTGATGCAGCAATGGCTCTTTGGGCTGTCCATCCAGAGGGACTTGAATCAGGACAACCTCAGAATACCTGTGCTACCACGGCCGTCACAACATCAGTCACAAAACTTCTGATACGGAGTCAAATGTATGCTTCTGGAAAAAGATTTCCTTTACACCTCTTCACTAATGCCATGAAAATAAAATGCATTCTATTTCTCCCTTGTTATTATCTTCAGTGTGACAAGATTACACTTTAAATTTCTCCAAGCAATTGATGACAGTAAGAAAAATACCAAAGGAACAAAATGCCAACCAAAAACTCAGACTCAAGAAATAGCCCAGGGAATCTCTGTCTCTTGTATTTATCAGAGAAATTTCTATTTTTAGGCCATTAAGATTGAAGTTTTCTATTAATCATGGCCAAAGCCATGCATAAGAGTTGCTGTACTTTACTAATGATGACTCTTGGCCTTTTAAGCTTCCAGTGCATGTTTTGATCATTGAAATGACTTACACATTGTTTTAAGAGTATAGTTTACTATCATTCTAGGTATTTTCTACTGACCCAGGAAGTAAAATACATCATCACTGAGAAAAATAAAGAGATTATATGGAGATAGAAATAGCATTATTTTCTAGCCATATAAACTTAAATATAAACTCACTGTGCTAGTCACTGACTCTATTTTCTCACACTACTGAAGCTTCATTCTCCCCATATGAAGTGCAGACAGCATGATATCCATTTCACAGGATAACAGATACAATTATATACAATAAAATTTAGAGAAGGATAATAAAATGCTCAAGATAAAGTAAATGCTCCAGGAGTAAATTACTTTCTAGTCTGATAATGACTTAAGGACCTATAGAATCTATCTATTTCTTCCTTGATAGAAGCACAGCTAGATGATGAATTATTTCTTCTCATTCCTTATTTATATATGGTTTCAGGAGAAGCTAAGTGTAGCATTACTATCACTTATAGCAAGTGGCTGAGATTTCAGGATTTTTGTCATATAGAGTGCTATTGGCTTTGAATTAAAGAATGACAATTGTGAATGTTTTCTATTTGGTATATTAGACTTCTTCATAATTCTATAAATGATTATTAATAATATTTACCTTGGGTTGTGTGAAATAAAATTAGAATGGAAAATAGAGTGACACCTATAATACTTCAAACTAGTTATCACTGATCATTTTGCTGCAATTACCTGGGTATCTATATTAGTTGTGCAGTAGATTGTGAGGTACTATTTCTCAACTTAGTTAATAGTGAT
Source organism: Petromus typicus (assembly GCA_004026965.1). Classification (NCBI taxonomy): domain Eukaryota; kingdom Metazoa; phylum Chordata; class Mammalia; order Rodentia; family Petromuridae; genus Petromus; species Petromus typicus. The sequence goes on along the minus strand of PVIR01035663.1, from coordinate 2,281 downwards.
ATTTTGAAATGCATAATATTTATTTTGAGTACAGAGGATGTCCACTGTATGCTTTAAAAGTTCAAAAACATCCACGTCTTCTGCCTACATACTGACATTAGCATATCCCATGATTATAAAATGTCTCCAAAACAGCAAACATTGGAACAAAGTTCTACCATCCTAGGAAAGAAAGCTCGCAGCCTCTCCTCACACTGGAAAACCCAAAGTATTGAGTCTACGAGGTTCACAAGAAAAAAAAGTTAGTTGAATTAAGCATAAATAACCATTTACATCTATATTATTTTACATCTACATTAATGATTCTGCAAGTACTATTTTATTTTTTGACATAGAAAGTTCTTATTGATTCACAAATCTCAGAAATGAATGATGAAGTTTCAAACATATAAATTTAAATAGATGTTAAAATAATGGGCTCAGTACAGTCATGTTGAATTGACATGGAAAGCTGAAGATGTAATGTTTAAGTAATAAACTAAAATAGAATATAACTGTTTTAGAAATGATTGAATACCATTCTATAATATTTTGAAGGCAATCAGAATTATTTCATGTAAATTCTATATCTAGTATCTGAGTTGGGACTAGCCAAATTTCTTAAATATCCTTGTAAGTAGAAATAACCATTTTATAATTTCTTAAATTCTAATTTAACCTCTACTTAGCCTATAGCAAAAATAGGCCAATTTTCATATGAGAAATTATGCAGTTTTACTGAAGCTATGTGGATCTATGTAAAAAACAATGAACCTACTAAAATGATAGTACCTACTGAACATATCTCTAAACTTAATAAATTTGTACTTGACATACACTTGCTTTAATTTGTGCTACTAGAAAATATGTTTTCATGTACATACATTTTAATGCCTGGTTTTCCATTTTTAATTATCTAGTAGTATAAGACACATCTTTCAAAATTACAGAGTAGAAAAATTTTGTGGCACGTGGATCATAGATATGTCTTTGGTTGAGGTAATGGCTTAATAAAGGCATGTTATGACCTAACACATCAAACCTACTATTTTTAAATATGTGCATGCTATTTAATGTTTTATACCTCAATAAATCTTTTCTTAAAATTATTGATAAAATGAAATCTCCAAAAAAAACCTTAGTAACATTTTCAAATAAATACATTTATCTATTTCCTTAGGCTAATACATTGGACTTCCAAATGATTTCCTATTTGTAGAATGAATGTGTGTGTGTGTGTGTGTGTGTTTGTGTGTGTTTGTTTGTGTGTGCGTGTGTGTCCCTTTCTAAGTCCAACTGTTATCTCACTAGCTAGAGTTAGCAAAGCCATTTTATGATCTCAGGACTAAAATTCTCTTGAAAATTTTCTCTTTCAATAGATATAAATCCTCCAGAGTAGGAAATACAGTCTTTAGAATGAAATGTAATAAATTATTATTTGCAATTAATTTTTCCCCTCAAAGTATGAGAAACTGACAGAGTACACAAAATATGTTTGAGAACTAGCCATATTGGAATAGAAAGAATGGGGCAACGAATAAAATAATAGACATTTGTGCCAAATGTTAAGTTTCCATTAAAAAAATAAACAAAGTTAGAAGGTTATACCCATAAATTCTTTTTATTCATGTAATTCTTAATTTAGTTAGGAATAAAATAAGAAATTTAAGGAATGTCATATATGAATGTTACACAATTTATGATTAATTAATATATTTCATAGATCGTGATTTTTACTTCAAACACCTTAAGATAACAACTCATTCATTTACAATATACTATGAAAGTGTAATTTCTTTATTACATGTCCTTTAAGGAGGTTGGATCACTTCAAAATGTATTCTTAGATCTTTTCTACAGTGAATCATTTGATGCTATATAAATGCATAGCATTTTAAATAATAGTATTGAACACACAAATTCTCTTATTAAAATTATTCAATAATTTATTTCCAAAAGAAATTGCCTGTACGTATTAGATAAGTGACTAGCTCAACTTTTTTCTGAAGCATTTAAGATGATATATAACCATTTACTATGGGGTCATGTAATTTTTTAATTTTAATAATACATTTTAGATATTATATACATTGTAGCATTCAGCATAGGCAATTTATACCCATACATGATATATCTCACTTCTTTCTCTCCCATTCCCATCTCCTGCCTTCAACCCCTCCTTTAGAGAAGTTTTGTCTCCATTTCTTCCTTTTATTCTTTTTTCTTGCCCCTCCTTTCCTTCCCTCATCTCCCCTTCCTTGTAACAAAATCCATGAAATTTTACAATTCATTTCAACTTATT